>PVKS010025253.1:0-30050 GCA_004027875.1 Aplodontia rufa
CTGAGGATGTGGGGGGATGAGGGGAAAGTCCTCCACTGAGGTGTGGGGGTATGAGGGGAAAGTCTCTCCACCGGGAAGTGGGGGGATAAGGGGATAGTCTTCCGCAGTAGTAGTCCACTGGGGTGCCTGGCCATGCCCCTGGGCCTGGTACAGACGGCCTGGCTGCCATGTTGGTAGTGGGGTGCAGAAAAGCATCCAGCATTAACGTTTGGTTCTTCTTTTGGGAAGCAACCACTGCCCTCGACCACCAGGGTCGAATCAGAGGTGGAAATGCGAGGATAGGAGAAGAAATCTGGGTCTTGGAAGCATTTTCCTCTTTCATTAAAGCTTGAGGGCCTCACCTTCCTCCCTACTTGCACTTCCCCGTCAAGCCCTGGCCTTGGCTTCTTGGTGGCTCCTCAGGGGCCTCTCTGAAGGAGAAGCACAGGAGGATCAGCCACACTCAGACTCAGAGGCTGCATCGCTGGACGGAGATGAAAAGAAAGCTAGGAATGTAAACAGCCTTTGCTCTTCCTGGAGGCAAAGGGCTCGCAATCTTATTTTGTTTGATCAGCTCAGTGTTAAACAGTTGGGTGAGTATTTTTCCTGAAACATTCTCTTCCACTATTTCTAAGTCTTGCTCTACTGTCATTTATTTATTTTTTTGTGTACAATTTATCAATGGAATTTAGGCATCAAAGCCCCTTCCGCTCCATTTCCCTGGGCCCGTTCCACAGGCTGCAGAAATAGCCCCTGCAGCTGGGAGCTGGGGACGCCCCCTCTGCTCGCACACCTGCTCTGACCCCACGTGGCCAGCACAGCGTGTCCTGCGGAGCGATAGCACTTCAAATAAACTGGGTTAGTGGCCTAATTTTGGTTCAATGATTCCTTTATTCTCTGATGTTATTTGTGATTTTCAATCCAGTGGAATCCTTAGTGCTCTTCAAAGAAAGCTCTAATAACTGCAGTGATTTTTTTTCGGTTTAAAAGTTTCCAATGCCCATTCTATTAATTGAGAAAATAAAGGTCAAAGTCACATTGGAATTAAACACCGTGTCCACTGACTGTCCAGGCATTCGAGAGGAGAGCAGATAAGGCTCCAGTTTGCGGGAGCCAGACTCCGCCGTCTGTGTGTTCCATCTGAGAGGAAGGCGCCTGAGTTTCTAGAAAGAGCATGGTGCTGAGGAAAGAGTGGATCAGCCCGTGGTCAGCCGGAGGGAGGACTGACCCAGGTCATGGCTGAGAACGGTGGCCACTGCCCTGCTGGAGGGAGACTCCTGACAGAGTCCAGCTACCAGGCAGCTTCTGCACTGAGAACGGCTGCGCTCCCCTCCCAGGGGCCACCCTGGAATGCGGGTGAATCCGCTGGACCACTTAAAGGCTCTGTCTCTGTTTATTAGCGCAGTGAGAAAATTTAAATTCTGAGTTTGTTATATGAACCATAAGTGTGGAATAATCATCTGACTCCTCAACATTGATAGATGCCACTCACCTCTTGAAAAACCTCTGTGCTTGGGGCTGGAGCGGTGGCTCAGCAGTTATGGTGCTTGCCTGCCATGTGCGAGTACATGGGTTCAAATCCCAGCACCACATAGACAACCAACTGTCAGAGCAACGAAGGGCACATGAAAAACTAAACAAAAATTGATTCTGGGGACTGGAGCGGTAGCTCAGCGGTTTCGGCGCTTGTGTGGTGAGCACAAGGACCTCGGTTCAAACCCCAGCATCACATATGCAACTAAGTGTTGGAGCAACAAAGGCCATGTGAAAAGCTAAATAAAGTTGTTTCTCTCTCTGTCTCTCTCACTGTCCCTCTCTCTGAAAAACAAAAGCAAAAACGCCCTTTTCTGGCCACACACAAGATGACGCAGAAACAGCCCTTTCTCACCTTCATTTTCTTCAACTTCTGCAGCAGGTTTGGACTTCTTGTTTGTAAGGTGAAAAGTTTCTCCCTACTTCTTCCTTTATTGAGTGACTTTAGATATTGACTTACTCTCTCTAAATTTCAGTTTCTCTCTTTGAAATTTAAAAAAATAGTACCTACATATTATCATTAAAGAAGGAACTTTGAGACTTTTATACAAATCTGGGAACTTTTTCAAACACGTTCCTTGGAATTATTTCACTATAAAACTGAGGCTGCATGTGATTTAACTGACTTTCTCATCTCCTCGATTCCGTACTCAGGAGGCACAGGAGGAGTTTAGAGGATCGTGGGTCAAGGCTATGGGTCCGTCCTGAAGTCTGGTGTCCATGTTCCTGGAACACAGCCGACGAGGGTTTGAAATAACGTGGAGAGAAGACATGCCTTTTATTTCTCAGTACTCACTGACTAAATCGCACAGCATCTGTCTTTCCCAGCAGAGCAGTGTGTGGTTAGACAAGAGCACAGAGGGTGGAGATGACGCAGAGGGTGGGGACAGGGATGGTCCGCAATTCTTGGCCCCCTGGCAGCCTCTTTGGGCCCAGTGGTGCCTCACATCGGCAAAGGCTGCCTGTTGAAACCTCTCTATTTTCTTCTTCTGGGTTTGCACCCTAAATAAGGCCAGGCCTGGAGGCTCCTGACCCTCCCTCCACTGCCCCCAAATCCCTGCAGGTGACCACAGGGACACCAGGAATGATTGGAGACAGGAAGAAGACTGACTTGCTGAGGGTGTGCTGTCCTGGGATGGTGAACATTCCAGAAAGACCCGGACTGCCAGCGTCCCAGCTCCCGCCTAGAGGGAGGCACCAACGTCCTCTGCAGAGCCTGGGATGGCCTCATGAGCATCCCTGCCTGGCTGGAATGGTGCCCTGTACTGGGGCTAAGCTTTCACTCTGTTGTGCTCATGCATGGGTTTTAGGGGAAGCTGTCTGGGAAACAGAAAAATGGGGAGCTGGCTGTGGACTTTATACACTCTGTTCTGCCCCCACCCACTCCCATGCATCTGAAGTCCCCCATGTGGGGACTGCAGGGACAGAGCAGCTTCCCCACGCCAGAGCCTGGAGGAGATGTGGTGAAGCAGATGTTTGCCTGGAGAGCTGTTTCTTATAATGTTTAAGATTTCCTCTTATAGGGAGGGATCTGGGCAGACAATCAACAATGTAGCACACTCTTTACCCCCCTGAGAATCCAAATAACACTTATGTGATCATTTAATTCTGGAAAATTCACAGCCAAAGCATTTAAATTACTTGTAAGGGTAAAATATAGAAGAATCAAGAGACTAGGGTGTGGGCAATGTGGAGGTATTTCTGGTTTAAGAAAAAATGCATATCATATTGTTACTTTATATGCATTTATGACTGTACATCACAACTCCTTAATAAAAAATAAGAAAAGGCTTCCTCTTGTGGTTATTTTACAAGAAATCAAGGCCTCAGTTTCTGGCGTCTGGTGTGAAGGCCAGGGCCCGCTGAATAAGGGAGCAGTAGGTTTCCTGCCTCCTGGGGCTGCCCCGAGACACCGCCTCAGCCTGTGGTGTCAAAGGCATGGTCAGAAGTCCCCATGTGCTTGGGGATAGCTGGGATGGGACAAAGCCTAGCTTCTGAAGGCTACAGACTTTGCTTTGAGCCTCTACTTACATGAACTTGTTTAATCTGCAAAATAATCACCAGGGACATATGTTCACATCCTTCCTGCTGTGTGGTTGAGGCCATTGAGGTACAGAGAGGTCAAGGAATGAAGCTCACCAGATAGTAACACAGAAATTCCAAATCTGAACCCGGGCTGTTGGGATCTGGGAAGATTCTACTTAATTATCACACGCACTGTTTCATTTACAACTTTGTAACTTTCGCCTTGCTTTATAGCTAAAAGGGCTGAGGACTAAGGATTAGGAATCATCCGAGATGAAGTGTCTGTGACATTGGGGAAGTCACTTAGCTTCTCCATGCCTCAGCTTTCCTTTCTGCAAACGGACTGCGGTGGGGGTGGCAATCTACACTGCGTAGGATGCCGTGGGGACCAAGTGAGTCTGCTTCCTCCTGCTGTTACAGTGGGGCCAAGCACCAAGCAGCTGCTGTTAGGAGGATGCGAAGGCTTCTCATGCAGGAATCCTCTGCAGAGGAACAGAGCTTCGGTCAGGAGCTACGTGTCTGCTTTCTGTCTTTGTTCCCTGGTCCCTAGGTATCCAGTGGCTGCCCCATCTGTCCAATCAATGGCACTCATTGGTTCAGGGTGAGGTTGGTGCAGAACAAAGAGCTCTTTCATCTTAGAGCCCTGGGGCGATCGCTTTTTAATCAACTGCGAGACTTTGGTCATAAAGCCACATTTTGTTTAAACAAAAAAGTGTTTTATAAATTCCAAAGCTTCCCTCTAAATTCAAAGCCAGGATTGCTGCCTTCATGTCTTAGGGTATTGTGCTCACCAGAAGCCACAGCTAAGCCGGCAGAAGTTGTGGGGAAAGGGCAGGTCCCTCCCTCTGAAGCAGCAGGATTTGGAGAATGGAGCAGAAGTGGGAGGGAACAGCTGTAGCAATCCCTCCCCTGCTGGGGTACTGTGCCTTTGGGGGGAAGCGTGCGTCAGCTCTTTAGCAGAGCCCTGCACTTGGGCTGTGTGGGTGCTGCACAGCCTGGAGGCAGAAGAACAAGGGCCCAGGGAACATTGAAGACTGCCTCTAATGGTCCAGCACACCGCGGCCTGGTGGGGACAATCGGCTGATGGCTCTTGGGTCTCTCACAAGGGTCTGCCTCCTTCTGACTAGAGACAACTTCATTTTTCTCCGCAGCACAGGAGGACCAGGCTGGATTGCAGCAGAGCCCAGGAGACAGGAGCTGGCTTTGGGGAAGCCAAGGCAGCTGACTGTGGGAGGAGGGAGCAGGGCCCAGACGGACCGGCTGCAGGTGTGTTCTCAGGAGCCCAGAATTGTGGGCTGCACATCAGTCCTCAAGGACATTATTGGACATGAACAATTCCAGAGGAAAAAGCTGTTATGAGACTGAGTTGAGAAATTCCTGGAACTTACAAAGATCTGGGAACCAGCGGGATTCCTACAAGCCAAAGAGAAAAGACCTCTGTGAATGTGTGGTGTATTTGGCAAAGACCTCGAGTAGCCCGGCCTTAAAGGGGGCTGTTGAGCACCAGAGCCCAGGGAACGCTGCATTGACCCACAGACATGATACAATGCAGCACCCCAGTGAGCAAGCACCACGGAGGGGAAGAGGCGGGGAGGGGCCCACGGCTGGAGAAAGCATCAGCACAGCAGACCTGGTGGACCCACAGAGTGGAGAGATGGCGAACAGGGAGGAGGCTCAAAGCAGCACAGGCTGCACATGCACACACTCACACACACACACACACACACATGCACACACACCTCACGGTCACACACATACATTTGCAGATACACCCACACACTTACATGCACACATCAGCACACACTCACACATACATTCAGACACATGCACACACATGCACACACTCGTACGTGCATGCACACACACTTCACACGGACACACTTGCATACTCACACACACAACACATGCACACACGCACAGATGAGCACATGCACACACATGTGCACACACACAAGTCAAACACACGTAAAAGAAAGCACAAATAGAATAAGGGAAGAGACAGGAAATGAAGCAGACTTAAATGGAACAACAGAAGACAAATAAAATAGTACCTGAAATGAAAAATTTGCTGGCTGAGTGAAACAGATTTGGACACTGCAGAGGACACTGTCATTGAGCATGGACACACTGCAACAGAAAGTATCCAAATGGAGCATGGAGAACAGAGGTTGAGCAACGCTGGTCTGCAGGGGCCTGTGAGACAGGATGAAGTGGCGCCACATGTGTGCAGCTGGGATTCCAGGAGAAGGGAGCAGCTGAATAGATAGCCAAGGAAACAGGGGCCAAAGCTTCCCACATTTGATTAAAAAAAAAACTATAAACCTAAATCTCAAAAGGCAAATGAGTTCCCAGTACAATAAACAAATAAAACCTTGCTATGTGTCTTGAGAACACAACAGCTGGAAAAGGTTAGAAGCCACACCAAGGACAGAGACACAGCATCCTTCCGAGGAACAGGATGAACCATACAGGCTGCTCGTCAGGACTTGTGCAAGTCCAAGGCAACAGTTCAGCCTTCTACAACTTGGACAGAAGGAAGGTGCCAACTTAGTTAGGTTCTAGATCCAACGAAATAACCTAAAACGACAAGGTGGGGCAAAGTTGATATACTTATTACATAATTTGTATGGAAATTCAAAGATCTCAAATTTCCAAACAATTTTTAAGAATAAAGAGTTGGAGGATGGCACCCTCTGATTTCCGGGTTTGCGAAGCCTCAGCGACCGAGGCAGCATAAGCTGGCCAAGAACAGACATGTGGGTAGGAGCAGCAGAAACAGCAATCCAGAAACAGGTGACCCAACACTTACCTGATCAACTGGTTGTCAAATTAGGCCTCAAAACGTCAGCAAATTGTGCTGGAATAACTGTATATTTGTGTTGAAGTAACAAATCCCAGCCCTTTCGTTATATATGCTACACACAATGAATAATTCAGAGTAGGGCACAGACCTCAACATAGAAGCCCAAACCACAAAGCTCTAGAAGAAAACAGAGCATCTTCATGACCATGGGCCAGGCAAGGACTTCTTAGAAAGACAAAATCATGACACAGATGAAAAGCTAATCAGTTGGACCTCAAAGAGATCAAGACATCCACTTTCCAAAAGACACCTCTGAGAGAAGGAAGTGGAGAAACGTGACACCGGAAGAATGTCCACAAACGTGCCCGACACAGGGCGTGCGCGTGTGTGGGTGTTAAACAGAGCCCCTGCGACTCAGTGAGAATTCCAACAATCCAACGAGGAAGTGGGCAGGAGATTTGCACAATTATAAGGGAAGACTTGTCAGTGGCTGATAAGCTCACTGAGATACTCCACATCCTTCATAGTTGGGAAAACACAAACGGACGCCACCATTGAACAGTGCTGAGCACACACCCGTTAAGATGGCTTCAAGGGGCAAGGCCACAATTCCAAGTGTTGCCACAATGCAGAACGAGGCCTCTCACCTGTTGCTGATGGGATGTAAGACACCAAACCCACACTGGATGGTAGCTGGACAATTTATTATAAAGTTGAGTATACCCAGAGGGCTTGCCAACCCCTCCCAAACTGCAATGTGTTGTGGAAATTTTTTTTGTAGTGCTGAAGATTGAACTTGAGGACTTGCACGTGCCACATAGGTGCTCTGCCACTGAGCTACGTCTCCAGCCCCATATTGTGGGGTTTTAAATATATATAATGTAAATTGTCTGAAAATTATAACATAAAGAATAGGAGGAGAAAATGATAATACGCTCTTAAAATTCATTTATTGCATGCAAATTAGTACAATACCATTTGAAAGCAGACTGTGATAATTTTAAAACACATGTTACACACCCTAAAGCAACTACATAAGGAAGAAAAACCCGACACAGCTAATAAACAAAAATGCACATAATAGGAAACAGTTATACTGTCGTAACAATGCAACCACAACAAAATATGAAGTCATGACTAAAAGCTACAGAATCTTGGCAGAGACCTGGGAAATTGAGGGGTGCTGAATTTTAAGTTCCAGCCGCCTCCATTATCCTTTCTACCTGGAGGTCCCCCCATCTATACCCCCTTCTATACCTCATTAAAGCAATACTTATTCAGCCACAGGAGAACAGAGCCCTGGGCGCTGTCACCTGGGCAGAGCTGGAGGACTTGCTGTCAGAGGAATAGCCCAGACACGGAGGCTGCAGGACACCACGAGTGCATGGAAGCTGAAGGCTGGGCTTGCAGAAGTTCAGGGCAGAATGGTGGCTCCCCGAGCTGAGGCACACAGAGGATGGAGGGGACAGGCTGGTCAGTGGGGACCATGCTGCAGTCAGACAGCACCCAGGGCTCCTCCAGGTGCTGGTGCACAGTGAGAGGCTGCAGGTAACAAGGACGTGCTGTGTATTTCCAAAGCTGGAGGAAAGGACTTGAACGCTTGTCAGCATGAGGAGTGGCAGATGTTTGGGGAGACGGGCATGTGTGCCCTGATTGGAGCAGTGTGCCCCACATCACCTGGTACCCCACAAATAATTGACAGGTATAATTGTATGTGTGAATTTAAAAAGTAGAGAAGTTTAAGAAGTTGCAAACCTTCAGAAAATTCTCAAGCTACAATCTCACTTTTAGGTTGAAAGAAGGGTGGAATTTATTTATTTATTTTTAAAGAGAGAGGGAGAGAGAGAGAGAGAGAGAAGCAATTTTTATTTAGTTTTTCATGTGACTTTCATTGCTCCAAGACGTTGTTGTGTACGTGGTCCTGGGGTTTGAACTCATGTACTCACGTATGCTGGGCCAGCACTGTAACCGCCAAGCTACTGTTCCAGTCCCAAGAAGGGTGGAATTCAATGCATTGACTCTTATCTTCACATTTTTCCTTTTATTCTCTTTTTAAAAGACGGCTAACCTAACAATAGCTTCAAATTGTATGATTCTCAGCGTAATAGGGGGATGGCTAGGACACTTGGAGGCGTAGGGAGGGAGATGGGGAGGGGGGAGAGCGTATGAAGAACTCATAGGAGACTGGAGAGTGGGAATAGGGGGAACCATCTCAGAAGCAGATGCCATTCCTCCAGGAGATACCCATTTAACGCAAGAGTTCTTCTGGGGGAAACTGCAACAGGTGAAACCCAAGGTGGTCATCCATGTTTTGGCATTACCCCTGGATAACAAAGTATATATACATTGGTTACTGATGGTTTGATAAAGTTTCCCCTTCAATTGTATCTCTATATACTTTTAAAAAAAAAAAAGCCTGTAATTGATCTGGTGGCCTTTGGATCATGGTGACAACCTCATGTTAATTAGGGTCACTCCTGCTCCAGTGTGCCATACTATGTTTCTTAGCTGGTCCTTGCTGTGACTCAGTTTCCCACAAAGAGTCATTGCGTGTTCAGCTGTCTGGTCATGCTCAAGGCCTCATTCCTTCCTGTGCAGAGTAACTGGCCCTTCCTTTAATATTCTGCAGAAGAAAGAAGCAGATTCTCATAGGTTGGACAGGTTAAACCTTTTCTCACAACATGAGTGAGAAAAAGGAACAGTGGCTATCACCATTTAGCAGCAAAATATTTAAGAGAAGTGGGTCTCTAACAAAACTACTACCTTGAGGCCACAAAGAGATGCAACCATCCTATAGAAATCAGTTAGCAGCAAAACGGGCGGAGGGCAAGGTGAACAGCTGTCTGGGGACACTTGCCCCCCCTCCACCCGTTGACAAGATCAGTGCATCTCTATCTTAGAACCCCCTCCCCCCCCCAGGCAACAACAGGAAGTGGGCGGAGATGCTCCCTGTGGCCCACTTAGGAAAGTCAGAAGAGTCTTCCAGTACATTTAGAGTGGGTGCTGCTCCGGGCTCCAGGAAGTAGTGGAGCCTAGGAAGTGGCCCTTGACCCCTCCTCACCACCTGCTGAGCCCCGGAAGCAGCTTCCTGTACTCCCTGTTAGGGAGTGGACATGGGGGAGATGGCACAGAATGGAAAGGGCAGAGCATGGGAACTTCCCTCCTTGCTTTGGCTCTAGCACCAGCAGCTCAGATCACCAGAGTGCTTCTGGCCTTTCTCAGCATGCTGAAATGAAGCTGGGAGAGCCCCTGGAGGCACAGAGCCATCGTCACTAAGCCACTTGCTTCTGTGAATCAAGTTTGCTTTCCCTTATTATAAAGTGGACTTGTGCCACTGTGCTGCGTGCTATACAGACATCCACAGATCTAAACGACACGTGGGTCCCGTCAGTGCCCAGCGGCTGCCAACACTGATGGGGCCATGAGGACACAGGTGCCTGTTGAGAACAGGAAGACCCCACATCCCGGGTCCACCCCTAGCTCTGGCCAGCAAGACGAGAGCAGCTGGTCCTCCTGGGGAGCACAGGTGCTGGGCTCCGGAGTCTGCCACTGTCCATACAGCCAGGACGGGGCTGGCGAGTGGCTGTGCAGACGGTGAGAGTTGGAAACGCGTGGATTTGTGACCAAAAGTGCCGCAGACAGCAAGTGTGCAAGAGGGTGCCTGTGAGTTGCCATGAGGATGCTGCGTCGACCAGTGGGACAACATGGCCAGAAGCAGCCCAGGCTGTGCCGGTGGGTGGGGCCGCCTGGGAAGGACCCTCAGGAGAAGACCTCAGACGTCCACCCCAAGTCCCAGGACAGGCTGTCCTGTGCTTGCTGATGCGCACCCCAGCTTCAGATGTGTCCCAGGGCTCTCCTCCTGAACAGGCATGCAGTTCCTTCCAGCTGACTCTGCTCATGCCAGGAACTCTTGCTGACCCTAGCTCCAGTCACAGTGCTGTGTGGCTTCTCAGCAGTAGCTCCCTCACCCTCCACCCTCTCTTGGTCATCGTCCTCCTCATCTGGGCTCGTGCAGCCACAGTCCCACCTTGGCAATCCCATTCTTTCTCAGGGTTCGCACCTTGCTGCAAGCGTGATGTCCTTCCGAGCAAAGAGTGCTGGACGGGACTTCCTGGGAGGTCGGGGGCAATTCTGTTACAGTTAGAGGCACAGAGAGACGGAGGGAGAGGAGCACCCTCTCGGGTTAACGGTGTCTGATGATGACTCAGGACAGGGGGCTCAAGGACACGGCCAGAGTTTGGGGTGCACAGTGTGAGATGCAAAGATGCTCAGCACTTGAGGGTGCTATCAAGGTGCTGGATTAACCAGCCTGGGGCAGCTGTGCCTCCAAACCCAAGTGAAATCCAAGCTACTTTCGCGGGCCAGCCATGTTGTTTTGTCTTCCTCACCGACGTCTGGGGAGGCCACTGTGAGGGCTCAGTGGAAGGACTTGTCAGGTTAGCTGGGAAGGTCCACATCCCACAGAAGGAAGAGCCCTAGCTCAGAGAGAGAAAAGGCATGTTGGGCAGACATCAGCTTCGTCGCGACGGAAAGCGCTGTGTGACGCTCAATATCCGCATCTGCAAAGCAGAGCGCAGGGCAGAGTCGGAAGCTCCTCCCACGAGTCGTTGGGATCAAAGCCCAGAGGCACGAATTGTGCTCCTGCCGCCCGTGGGTTGTGCTTCACGGTCCTCGTCCCGAGGACTCTTGTTTCTGACATTGCTTCGCCTGAACTGCTGACATGGCAGCTCAGCAGTGCACCGTCCCTAGGGGCGGGTCCTCACTGATGCGGCTGAGTTTAGCTATGCTGAAGTTTGACGTGGAGAGGTTTCGGTGAACTCCACTTCTGTGAAACTGTCTTGCTCACGACTTCTCTGCGTCACAGGCTTGCACACCCCTGAAGGCACTGGAGCCCTGCCTGACCGTCTAAAACACGACATTTGGTTGGTTTGAATTGGTCAAGAGTTCTTCACCACAATTAATTTCCTACTCCTTCAGGAGAAGGTGCACGTGTGTGTGCAGTGTGTGTGAATGCACACTCCTAACTCAGTCTCTCTGTTACATTCTACTCTGCTAATGGAAACAAATGCAGAATGCCATCTTTCCTGTGACCAAGCTTTGTATTACAAGAAAGGAGAGAAGGAGGAGGGACAGAAATGCACTTTGGGCCATTCTGGGATGAGCTAGGAAAGTGGCTGGCAGCCTCTCTAGTCATGGGAGCTGGGGAAATGTCACCGAGGGGCTCAGAGTCCTGGGCAGAGCGAACAGGAGGCAGTGACAGGCAGCACTTGGACTCTGCAGATCATGGATAGTAGGCCACATCCAGCAGCTGCCCCCTACTTTTGTATTAGAAAAGTTATTAAATTTTTAAATGGTTGAAAAATACAAAAGAGTAATAAACATTTCATGGTCTGTGCAAATGGTATGAAGTTCAGATTTCAGAGACCATGGACGGTTTCCATGGGGAGGAGCCATGCCCCCTCGTTTACATTTATTCTGATGAAATGTACCTTATAAGGGTGGGGGGGCCTGCGAGTCTGCATTTCTTGTGGGCCCAGTTCTGAGGATCCTGCTGTGCTTGGGGCAGCAAGGGCCTTGCGCAGGGCCGGTGACCGTGTCTCTAGAGGGGAGATGGCAAGCACTTGGGGTCTGGGGACTGCATGGTCTTTTGGACCACTGCTCAGATGTCTGGGGCAAAGCCAAGACAGACAGGGACTTGCCCTGCACAAGTGGGAGTCGGGCAGGCGTGTGTGCTGGGCTGTGGTTGCTGGATGGGAGTGGCAATGTGAGTGTCCTTCAAGAGAGGTGCAATTCAACCGCTGCTGGTCCGTTTCCCCCCAAACACTGGCAGCTACAGAGGCTGCGGCTGGCCCCACGCTGGGCCCTTCCCACCAGGCCACACCTGCTCTCATTTCTTGCCCAGATTAACCCCAGGGAGGTTGGTGCTTTCATTACCCTGCTTGTGCCCGAGGAGAAGCTTACCTAGAGCCACCCAGGAAGCCCACCAAGGATGACGTAGCTCAGGAACCCTCGTGAATGCAGAATGCGGGCACCCGTAGGAGGCCACAGCCTGGGCCATTGGACTGCGACTGCCCCTTCAGCAGGGGGCCTAGTGTTCACAGATCTACGCAGTGAAAGATCATGGTGCCACGTTACAGGGAGGTGCCTGGGGGACCAGCTCAGGGAGGACAGGCTTTCTCATGACGGCTGGTGCCATGCCTTGAGTACTTTCCAGAAGCTGAGATGCAGACAGGCTCCAGAGAGCTCACCTTTCAGTCTTGGATTTCCCTGGTCCAGAAAGACTGATGCATGTCCTGACAGTGCTGTTCCCTGTTCCACACAGGCCTTCTGCCTGTCCTGCACACCTGGGACTTCCTGATTACACAACAAATGTCCCTTTGTCCCATGACTGAAGTGACATCTTCCTTTCCAAATTCCTCTAGAGATCATTCCCTCTCGTGTAGTTACCATTACTGAGCAGAGAAGACCAAGGCTCTGGGATTCAGGCTGAGTTTAACCTTCCTTGCTGTTTAAGTTCACGTTTGTAGATAAGGCGTTGCTCAGCACAACCCGTCACAGGAGATTAGCAGAGTTGCTGTGAACAGGGAGGCTTTGGGAGAGGGTTCTAGTGTCTCGGACGCAGTATCCTAGGATTGGAGATAACACGCAGGGCTGAACAGTGGGCTACTCTCGTGAATCACCTGCTGAGCGACAGTGTCACTGTTCTGGGGATCAGCAAGAGTCCCCCCCTCATGAGCTATCGGAGCAGGTCCAGGGCAGGGGGCATGGGGTGCACCCTCCCAGTCCTAGGCTCTGCCTCGCCACGTTTGCCTTGGTGCAGGAAGTCAAAATGTGACCTAGGTATGAGCTCACCCAGAATCGCACATGTGTGGAGCCAGGCCTTTTGCTGGTCCTCTTCAGCCGCTTCGTGCTGTCTGTTTCCGTGTAGGTGAGATCTGTAAAGCCTCTGTTCTTCTCCACGAAGGTGATGGAGTCTGTCTCTGGGTCTGGGACTGTGCACCTGTCTCCTAGGGCTGCTGTGACACGCCACACACAGGGGGGCTCACAGCGAGGATGCTGCCAAGCTGCTCATGGGCTCTGGAGAGGAGGCCTGTGTGTCTGTGTCTGGCTCTGGTGACCCAGCCATTCTTGGTGTCCTTGGTTTCCAGTGTCCTTGCTCCAGCCTCTGCCTGCATCTTCATGTGGCTTTCTCTCTGTGTCCTCACTTGGCCATTTTCTTAAAAGGTCACTGTCACACTGGCATGGGGACCCTACTGACTATAGAACGGCCTTGTCTTCACATCTTCAATGCTCCTATATCTAAAACAGGTCCTGTCTTGAAGTACTGGGGTTGGGACTTGAACGTATGCTTTTGGGGCAGTTTGTCTGGATACAGAACACAAGGGTGCAAAGACGTTGCGCTCCACTCAGACCTCAGAGGAGAGAGCAGAGGTGTGGATATATGACGGTGCAGTTTACACCAGCTCCGTGCGCACATGGCTCTGCAGGGTACGTGTTGGGGCGGCCACCTTTCCCGCGTGCGGTGGAGAAGGAAAGCGCTCAGAGGCCGTGGCCGTTAGATCAAGGCATCGAGGGACAGGAGGCTACACTGTGGGAAGAGGTGGCTGAGTGGCTCTGGCCAAGCCAGAGGGGACAGGGTTGGTGTGCTCTGGTTCACACCGCTCTGCCCTGTTGAGGGGCATACCACAAACACCCACACAATGCTTCCCTTCCATTGCACAGAGGGAAACTGAGGCCCCGTTTCATTCTCGGTCTTCAGCTCACACTGCTAGAAGGTGGTACTCCTGGGACCAGACCCAGGCAGGCCATCCGACCACATGGTGTGCACGGCAGCCACGGTGCTGGGAGTGATGGCTGAGAGCACCTGTGGCAGCACGCGGGAGGGCTAGGGACTAGGTGGGTACCAGGAAAGGTCGGTTTATCACATAGGGTTGGAACATTGGGGGTTGTATGGGATGGAACAGCGGCCAGGGCTCTAAGCAAGGGTCACAGGCCATGGGGAGAGCAGGAGAGAGGGAGGTCGGAACCCAGAGGTCAGAGGGAGGAGGCGCTACAGCTGCCACATTAGAAATAGAAAGTGTAAACCAAGGCATGGCAGTGGCTGGAGAGGGTGACTGAGATGAGATGTGTGAGGCCCACAGCATGTGGGTGCCACATCCCGGCCCTGCTCCTTTGCCTCGAGCGCTGAGAACAGACGTCCAGTGACAGAAGAGTCTGGCAGTGCATAGCAAAGCTACTTAACAATCACATGTGGAAGGCATTGAAGTGCGCTTTGAAATTCCCAAGGTGCAATTAGCATATAGTAAAACCACATGACAGTGTCAGAGAACATTCCATGCAGATACTGTGACGGGCAGCCGCACGCGCCTGCACGTCAGGGCACTCGCGTTAAACCCACCCGAATGTTGCTGTGCTCACATCCGCAGCTCGGACACGGCTCCTTCAGCCAGATCCTCATTATTAAAAATAAATAAAGAGCTTCCCTGTTAGCTCTCAACTGGTTTTAGTTTACTGACAAGTTAGTGTACGACCTTGAGAGCAGTGTGACAGCGAGATATTGACCAGGTCCATCATCTCCGTGACTCCTGGCTTCCTGCAAGCGACCGGCCACCCAGAGCCGTGATGGCCAGCAGCCTGCTTTTGGAATTCCACAAAAGAATACCAACGCCAGGGGGAAACTCTCTCTGTAGCTGGACTTCCTCAGGCGAGTCTCTTCTTTTGAGGAATTACTTCGTGAGGGATCAGGTGCCACCAGAGCCAGGCCCTGGGATGTGCTTGTCTTAGGTGACGCTTGCCTGGCTGAGAGCTTAGCAACCTGCCCATGCGTTGACCAGGGTCATCTTGTGCCACTGCCCTTGGTCAGGAGAAAGCTACATAAGCAATGTCTGTTCCAGATCTTCCCTGCACCCTGAAAGCATGAGGTCGTAGTTGGGGGAAATGACTTAGAAGCTGACACAGTCCCATGCAAGAGTGAGGACCCACTAGGGGCAGAGACACACTGTGTCTCACTGATCACACCTGGACCTGGGAGTCACCTGAAGGGGTGGGACTCTGCTTCCCAGGGCTCTCTCAGGCCCCAAGCACAGCGTGGCACAGCCCCAACTACGAGGAGACCATACCGCATCTCCCCGTGTGGCACCTCTGGACGGTGCTCTGCGCAGGGTGCATGTCCTCCCCCAGCAGCCCCTGCCTGTCCCATGCACGTCCTTCAGGGTCTCATCCAACCCTCAGAGGAGAAAAGGGGATTGCAAAGTTCCCTTCAGCGACTCTCCTGGGTGAAACAGCGCTTGGGATGGTAATTTAGAACTCTGAGCACTAAATCATGACTCAGTGCTACACTACTGGAACCCAACAGCAGCTCCCTTCTGAGGCTCTGAGCTTTAGAAGGTGAAGAGTCCTAAGGACACAGCCCAAAGGAGAGGGAGCTGGAGGGGAAGGGGAAGAGCTGCTCCCCTTCATCCGGTCAGAGGCACATGCCAGGTGAAGGTGAGGTGGTGATGCAAGGGCCACAGTGCAGCCTTCCTGGCACTGCCCGGGCAGCCAGATGAGGCAGCTCCTGCTAGCACCTGAAACGCAGCAGGAGGGCAGAACCGCAGTCATCTCAGCTACCATCACCCAGAGTAGGCGATCCACGTCACCTGACGCCCCAGGCGCCCACTACAGTGAAGGTCACCAACAGCTGCAGCAAAGCCCAGGCCACCACCAGGGCCTTGCCACCTCCTGGGGCCTGGCAGGGAGCAGCCGGAGTCACGTGGCTGAGCAGGACTTGGGCTGGCTTTCCTGGCGAAGAACGCAAACATTCCAGAGAAGGACCACACAGACACAAAGATGTGCCACTGAACCCGAGGGTCCTTAAAACGCAGATGGAGATAGTCCCAGGAGTCCTCCACCCTGGGAAGGGGAGGGGAGGTGTGAAGCGGTTGGGATGCACCCCCACACCTGGACTGCTTCACCTATGGCCTCTGAATGCTCAGGGTCAGTGGCACCTGGGCAGAGACTCCTTGCATGTCCACTTGCTTCAGTGTGATGGCCACCTGCTGCACAGAGTTCACCGTGGCCTTGACACGGAGGTGGGAAGTGACGACTCGGCCACTGCCTGGCTTGTTGCCTGACTCAGTGGATTCTTCATCGATAGCTCAGACATCAAATTCATGAGCATCACACATTCTCAGAAGGAAACTGTTTCTGGTTTCCTGTGTGCTCTAAGCAAAAGCTGTTTGCCATTTATAATTCTCAGCATTGAAGGTAGTGAAGCAGAATTCGAACAAATTAAAGAAAGTCAGTAGTGTTACCATGTCCATGATTTTACAAAGGTAACTGAGCTGTTAAAAAGCTCACTTAGCAGGGCTGGAGTAGTGGCTCAGCAGTTTCGGCACTTGCCTGGCAAGCGCGAGGACCCGGGTTCAAACCCCAGCACCACGTACACAACTAAGTGTTGGAGCAGCTAAGGCCATGTGAAAAAACAAAGTTGTTTCTCTTAAAAAAAAAAAAAAAAAAAGCTGTCAATGGTGATGGTTGGGAGGCTGCAGTGTGCCCAGCCTTAGCCAAGCTGGAACTACTCTCACGCCTCCCTCGGGATGGACAGCAGGGCTCAGAGGACTCGACCCCCGTCCGCACCAGGAATTTGGTCCTGTGCTTAAATGACCTTCTCAGAGCTGCTGCAGGAAACGAGGCAGAGTATCACAGAGGCAGCAGGACTGCTGCTCACAGGTGCTGAACAGCCACAGAATGACCCCGAATCTCAGGGCAGAAGTAAAGGGATTTGGAACGACCCTCTGGAATCTATAACAAGCGGCAGGAAAAAAGAATCATGACCCTCCAACACTTTCTGGGCTCACACTGCATGGCAGAGTTGTCCAGCCCACCAGGGGCTGTGGTCCGTGAGTGTGTGGAGGACTTGCTCGGAGAGTTTCTGCAACACACCTTTGCGCTGGCAGTTCCTTTCCCTTGGTCAGAGGGGAAATGAGGTGACCTCAGCTTGCACAGTCAACCTAGGTGGCAGGTTTGCACTGGGCTCGAAGGCATCCTCTTGCAGGAGTCGGATGTGGCACTGCTCCCTCAACAGCCTGCTTCCTAAGGATGTGAAGCAGAGCCAAACCACAAGAGGAGCGTGTGGTCTCTCACCTCACTGGGCGCTTCCACATGAGAAAAGCAGGCCCTGGGTCAGCAGAAGCCACTCTTCCACAAGGGACCTAGTGCTGGTGATTCAGAGCCCCGGGCTTGTGTCCCACTAGAAAAATCAGAGCTGTCTTCACTACTCAAAAGTGCTTTCCAACAACACAGCCTGAGGCCTAGTGAATGAAGCAGACTTTTTTTCTTTTCAGCAATTTGGTTGGAGAAAGTGTTAACAGGTTCATTCGCTGGCAGTGATGACGACTTTCGGTTGCCCACGGGAAATGCATGACTACCAACTTCTTTCGATTTCCTAAGTATCTACAGAGAAGTGGACTCTTAGTCACTGGGAACTCAGGTTTAAAGAGCTCGGCCTTTGGGAACCCAGTCTGAGAGATGGGCTGCACTATGTTGAGTTACTGTGGGCTCAGGAGCAGAGTGAGCATGGCGATGCAGGTAAAAGGCTACCCGAGCCAGGGGCCCTGAAGAGGGAGTGTGACTGGCAAGCTGCAGGCTGGGCCCGGAAGCTGGGGTCCTTCAGGTGTCTCAGGACCCCTGACATCACATGCACACATTCGGCACTCAGAGCATGCTGACATCGCACGCACACAGTCGGCATTCAGCTTGCTGATATCCCACGCACACAATCAGCACTCAGTTTGCTGACATCACATGCACACAGTCGGCACTCAGAGCATGCTGACATCGCACGCACACAGTCGGCATTCAGTTTGCTGACATCACACGCACACAGTCGGCACTCAGAGCATGCTGAGGACCCGCCAGGGTCAGCTGATGCCAGTGGTGTAACACTACCGACTGATCACAGTGCTTTCTCACATGCCAAGTTCCTTCCATGGTGGACGTATTGTCAAACTGTCCGAAGGACAGATGGAGCTCACCCTCAGAATCAGACGGGAACAGCAGGAGAGTGCAGCTGCAGTGAGAGACTCAGTCGAGAGTCTGACTAAAGTAAATGTTCTGTAAAGAACACCATTCCAACTTGAAAACAAATGGCATTATTTACAGCTAAGTCCACTCAAATGTGGCTTGACTGACCTGCTTTTAAAAATTTAATAGCACTAATTCCTGAATTTCTTATTGATCTAAAACTAAACATACAATATTTTAAAGTAATTGCTGTCAAAGCTAAATTATAAAATGAACGGCATCTTCCTTGGAATTTTTTGAAAATGTCCCTGTGTATTCTGACCGATGGAGCTGGCTAATGCCTGGGGCTGGGAGGCCCGGTCAGGTATCTGGGATTAACACGGTGTAGACATTGTCACAGCGGCCTCTCTCAAATCACCAGCAGATGCCAGCTGGCTCCACACCCTCCTGGAGTTCACCTGCCAGCTTACGGAGGAAGAGCCGGCTCCGGCACAAATCGTAAGCACAACCCTTGAAACGTGAGCTTCTCAACTCAGAAAACTTCCATCCAGACAAGAAATAACCCAGTCAATAAATGGGCAGCAAATAGCCAACAAATGCATGAAAAGTGTTGACCATCATTAGCAACTGGGCAAATGCTGAATCAAAACTACACTGAGCCTTCATCTCACACCAGTCAGAATGACAGCCACCAAGAACACAAGCAAAATTAGCCCTGGAGAGGATGTGGAGAAAAAGGAACACTTTTACCCTGTTGGTGGGGTTGTGAACTAGTGCAACCACCATGGAAATCAGTATGAGGCTTCTCAAAAGTCCAGGCACAGCACCCCCGTATGACAGCCCTACCGCTCCTCAGTATTTACCCTGCAGAATTAAAGTCACCACAATGCAGTGACACATGCACACCATGTTTATAGCAGCACAGTTCACAGTAGCCACACTACGGGACCAGCCGAGGTGTCCATCAATGGAGGAATGGATAAAGAAAGTGTGGCATAGATACACATGGAGTTTTATGCAGCCATAAACAAAAATGAAATTAAGTCATTTGCAGGAAATGGTTGGAACTAGAGACCACCATGCTAAGCAAAATAAGTCAAACCCAGAAGGTGAAGGGTGGCATGTTTTCTCTCAGATGTGGAAGCTAGAGAGGAAAAAGGAAAAGATATGTGGGGGGGAGGTCATGTGAAAATGAAAGGAAACCACTAGAGGAGAGGAAGGGGCTGGGGGAGGAGGAGAGGGAAAGGAGAAAGGCCGGGAAGGACTGTGTCCTATCGGGTGCAGGTACGAGAATGCAACAACCAGTCCCACCATTATATGCAACTATAATGCACCAACAGAAAACGTGGAGCAAACCTGTGAGTTTCTCAAAGCAGCTGCCAGATGTGGACATGGAACAACGTCAAATACCACATTGCTGGTGGGGAGAGAAGGCAGGACAGGGAGAGGGGTGGGAGAGAAGGCAGGATAGGGAGAGGGTGAGACAGGCAGGACAGGGAGGGGGTGGGATGCAGGCAGGACAGGGAGAGGGTGGGACACAGGCAGCACAGGGAGAGGGTGGGACACAGGCAGGACATGGAGAGGGGTGAGAGAGCAGGACAGGTGGGAACAATTTGTTATATTTTGTGTACTTAGAATCTTGTGCAAATACATTTAAAAGTATATTGAATTCCGTGAACAGCTCGTCAGATAAATATCAACTGTTCCTCTGGAAAGCAAGGGTCTCAGTACCCGGTAGGCTGCTGTGGAAGCGTGGTCAGAGTGCACCTGATGCCTTCTGCTTCCCTGAGCCACTTTTAATTTACATCGCTCTGCTGTTTCCTCGTGGGGTCCTCTTTCATCACATCAGGTCCTTGGTTGGATTGCCAATTTAGTTCACCAAAGCAAGTGTCCTCAAGGAAACTCTTGGTCAACTGGACTATTTACGATGGCTAACCAAGGCATTTTATTTCTTCTTTGACACCACTCTGTAAATGAAAAGAACATTTGGGGATGCTGCCAACTTGTGGCAGAGCTTGGGGGAAGTTTTTAGCATAAGCTATAAATGATTCGAACTTACCTGGGAGCGTTAGCAATTCAGGGGAAGAGCTGGCAGTCTGTTTACTCCTGGGATCTAAAGCCACAGGGGCAGCTCTCCCTTGGCCCAGCTGCCTGGGGCCTGTGCTGGCTGGAGTGCAGCACTTGGGGTGCTTTCATGGCAGGGTCCTCTAACACAGCTCTCTGCCACCAGCCGCAGAACACCTGCTGGGATGGCCCTCCCCAGCCCTCTTAGAGAGGATGCTGGTGCTTCTTCCCCTGCCAAGGCATCCGTCTTGTGAGCTTCCGTCTGTTCTAACACAAGGGGCATAAAGGTGAATGAGGGGAAGGCAGTTCTAGAAAGAATTATTGGATTAGAAAAGACTTAAGTGCCACCTGTTCCCAGCCCAAAGGTGTGCAGACAGGCAGCTAAGCAGGCTTCGAGGACCACGGTGGGGATTGGGAGCGTCCCTGCGAGGCAGAGGAGTGACACATCCCTGGTGGTCAATGTTTCCCTTCCCACCCTCAAGGACGTTCTTCCTGCTCTTCCCAGTGCCCTGCGCTGACCATGTGTCCCTTGGAAACATTGACAGCGCTCACCTGTGAGGAGGTTTTAAAGCATCACTTCTGGGCAGAGAAGAACCTCAGCGGAGGTCGGCCGCAGCACACGATTGCAAATTCACAAGTCTTTATTCTTTTGTTTCCAGCTACATTGAGATTAGACTTTGATTCTTTTGGGAATCACTTTTCAAATTACTCTGTTAATGAAAATAAAGCACTTTCCTGTCTGGAACTAGTTGGTAAAAGGAACTCTGCTTCTACTTATCAGTGGATTTTGGAGGAGACTGAGGCACACAGGCACTGACTTAAAAGAGGCCAGCGAGTTGGTGCACGCAGCCCCACCCAAGACCTCTGAAGCAGCCCTGCAGACCTGCGCAGGGCTTTTGCGACCTCTGAGCAGGGTGCTCAGAGCCTCTTTCCTTGAACGGAGACCCTTGGCCACTTAGAAATGCGCTGCCCCTCCGAGGGTGGGAAGCCCCTTCCCCAGCTCACAGCCAGCCAGGGAGCCCTTCTCCACCCCAGCACACCACGAGAGAGAGTGAGGTCTCCATCCAAGAGAGTGTTGTTCTGAATCAATTTAATCTGTAGTAGTGTGGTTCAGATTTTGAGACTACTCTCTTAAAGTGAAGGAATCGGTGTTCTGGGTTTATCAATAATGAAGATAAGTAACAGCGAGGAAAGAAGTTCTAAGGGGAATGGTAGGAATTATAAAATTCAGAAGAAAGAAAGGAATACAGACAGTCCCCTTGTTCTCTGTGTTTGCTTAGATAAATTTCCACATCCTGCACCTAGGTTTATCTCTGTTGCCATCAGAGCTAATTGGTGACTTCAGATTCTCCTAAAGCCAAACCTCTAAGCAGATCAGCAGGTAAATTGCTTTGAAAAAGCACGGAAAATACCATGCAAAACAAGACAAAACCGAAATTCCCCAAATGGAACTGTTTGATCAAGAGGAGTTGTCCCAGTGTCTTCCCTGCTGAGGAACTCCACCTTACTGCCTCAGTGTGACTTTTGCGGCAGTAGCATGTGTTCCATTGCATCTCTCTATCAACCTCAATCTTCAAAAGCAGAGTTTTCTTTAATGTAAAAGGCTTTGGAGTTCCCATCCCTTAATTTTCTAACAGATTTGCTTCTGGGAGAGATTAACCGTTGCCTTAGAAACACTCAAAGCATCAATTTCCCTGGAGTGAAATGTCACTAATGACAGCACTTAAATCACAGTGCTTAGTTAGAGCTCCTTCAGCGGCTGCTTTAGGGTTGATTAAATGACCATTAAAAGTCCCAGAGCAACTTAAGTAAAGCGTTCAGAAGCAGCAGATCAATCATGCAGGGACCAAGCTCCTTCAGGTCAGAGGAGGCTGGCAGTGTGGAGCCCACCTGGGAGACACCACTGGGCAAGACTGTGACTCCTGGTGGCCATTCCTATTAGTAGTCATGTTTATAGTACCTGCACCGTTCCCAGTCTCCGCAGGGTGCCCACATGTGTGTGCCTGCGTGTAGTGGGTGTGCCACACACGTCCCCCTTCTCTCCCCTGGCTCCCAAGTCACTTCCTCCTGCTGGTGGCTTATCTACTCTCCAGGGAGCATCTGGCCACGTTGCTTGTCTTGTGGATGAATTCAGAGAGTGGGTTTGAGCGGTTTCCGCAGGCTGATTGTGCGGGGACAGGAGCAGGCTTGCGTTTTTGCGGTGTGATTTTGATCGGGGACTAAATGACCTTCAACAGAAAGTGACTAGAAAGACCCAGTTTAACACATGTGTACCGGTTAACACGTTCTCAAGAGCTCCAGGGAGGCGGAGAACCAAAGTTCAGGCAGAGCAAATGGAAGGCAAGCCTTAGCCGCTGCACCCAGACTGTGGAGAAGGTGGAGGGCGCCGGAGATGTGGCTTCCACCGGTCCATGTGGCTTTCCACGCCCTTGGGCGCTGAGCAGCACTGGTGAGCGTACTTCTGGAGCCTTGGGGACACTGGGGTTCCCTTTCAGAAGCAGCAGCGCTGATCCTAAGAGGCCAGGGCAGAGCATTCTCAGAGCCCACTTGATTAACGCCGGTGCTCTGACCCTTAGCCCATCTGCAGCGATCCAGGTGTGCTTGTCACATGCGCACACACACAAAAGCCTGTAAGCTCACGGGAAACTTCTGCTCTCATGACTTTTTCTGCTTTGAATGACTGAAAATGTTTTATGGGGAGGTTCTGCTCTCTGTACTTGAGATTCTTACGTAAAATGCATTTCATTCATGATGCACTGAGCTTCATTTCCCCCACAATCGTCAACTATGTCGAAACAGCGAAGGTTTGTAAAATGCGAGTCTTGTGCCTACTGTCGGGTGGCCTAGGCCCTTGAGCCTCCTTTTTGAATTGATGACAGCAGCTAACTGCAAGCCCACTCCCCTCCAGTCAGCGGCCATCCCGGGATGCCTGAAACCCACGTGCAGGAAGTGTGCAAGTTCCTGCAATACAGCTTCATGTTTTAATGGCGATTTCTGCCTTGTTGTTTTCTACAAGATTATAAACTGCTCTTCTTTATTACATCAAATTCAGTGAAATTATAACAGAGGAATTTGTTATTTTACTTGTAGAGGCATTAGCAAATATTTCTTCCCCTTTAAGGAATTGCTAGTTGTGAAAAGTTGCTTTCTTTTTATAATTAGTTCATTATAGTCATATACAATGATGGGTTGATTTTGACGTGATCACACAAGCATATATGATTTGCCCCAATTCAATCTCCAATACTTCCCCTTCCCTCTCCTCCTCCCTCCCCTGTTCCTTTCCTCTACTGTACCCATCTCCCCTCTATTTATCTATAGCTTTTTAGAAACTGGCGCTTTACAGATGTGGGCAGAGGTGAGATTCACTACAATGTACTCACACATGTACATAGGGTGATCGGGTCTGTATCATTCCACCAGTCCTCCCTTCTCCTGCCCCTCCTTCTACCCTCTCCTAATTGTCCACTTTAAAAATAAAATATATCAAAGTAAGCAAGTAAAACATTCCACAGGGCAGAACAGCCAGGAACTCGCGGGTCCTCTTATTTGCAAAGATAAGGACGCAGAGCGCATGAGGAGGCGCAGCCTGCCAAGTCCACGCAGCTGGAGGCCGACAGACCCGAAGCTGTCTCCTGGGCTCAGGCCTTTCCTCTGCATTTCAACGAGACCATATTTGGAAAAGATTAAATGCTGAAGCTTTCTGTCCACATCTGTATTTTAAAGGAAATGGCTCTCCAGCGTGAGTTAAGCTCACCATTTCCGTGTTATCCGAGAAGTCCCGGAGATCTGGAAATGCCGAGGTATGCAGAGAATAAGGAAAGGACTTCTCCAGCTCTGCCACCAACCCGTGGCTCACTCAGCACCCACTCATGTGGCCGCTCAGCTCCGCAGCACCAGCCTGGGCCCTCTGCACGGTCGGAGTGGATTTTGGACTCAGCTAGCATGTTTCTCAGTTTACAGTAGTATTATTTGAGGTTCACCATTAAAGGTCACAGAGGTAAAGGTACACACTGCCCTTGCTCCTTCCTGGTTATTAGATGTCTTTTTAAAAGCAGCCTTAAGATGGTGCTCGGTGGAACGTTTCAGCTTTGAGCGCATCTGCCCTTTATCATCTCAGCCTGGAGAGGAGGAACACTGCCTTCTCGTCATGTGTGCCCACTCCCTCCAGGGACAGAGTAGTAGCAGCGGTTTGGGTGCCTACGAGCTGCCCCGGGGAGCAAACACGTCCCAGGCACTGCCCTGTTTAACTTCACAGGGGCCCTGTGATAATGTCCTCATTGTCCGTCCTCTGCAGGTGAAGGCTCAGGGCCAGCTAAACCCACGGGGTCTCAGTGCCAGCTCAGCTTCCTGCAGAGCTGCTGCCTGTGGGACCCACACAGTATGGGGCCTCACCTGGTGGCCTCTCTTCAGCAGGCAGTCCCCTTCCTCCAGGCTAGCAGGAGAGCTACCACCACGGTCCTCTGCAGCCATGCACAGTCAAGGAAGGACTGTGCCTAACTTCGGTTACACAAAGGCACCACCTAACAGAGGAGGCCACTCCACTGCTCATGCTTCCCACCCCCACTCAGGGGAGAGGCCACATGTGCCCGCACAGGGTCAGGTCCCGCACACCCGTTCAGGGTCCTTTCTTTCACAGGTGAAAAGCTGTGGCTGAATGGGGTTAGGAAGAGACAGACAGGGCTACATGCAGAGGAGCGGGAGCTGCCCCAGGAACAGTGCCGCAGCTAAGGTGTGGAGAACCTGGACACTGTGTGCGCGACGGCGGCAGTGTGATGGCGGTGAACGGGGAAGAGCACGTGGCTCCAGCCGCTGAAGTGCGCAAGGCCACGGTGGTCATCCATCAGGAAGTGGTCACTTGTGCCTTTCTTCTGATAAGGCACAGGGCCAATACTGTCAGAAATGGGGTCAGGGCTCAACTAAGAAAGAAATGGTGAATTTAAAGGAAGGAACTGGGCTTCTTAGATGGAGAGACAGTAGAGAGTTAAAGAGGGGCTGGTGAGGCTGGGGAGAGGTCAGCAGCTGGGCTGTGGCTAGCTGGGCAGAGGGGCAGGAAGTCATGCTGCACGAGGTGGAGGAAGGAGTTAGGTGGACCCGGCTATGGGGTGCTGGAAGCAGAGGGCAGCCAGGGGAACACCCAGACTCCATGGGCCTCCTCCTCACCAGTCTAAAACCAGGGGCTCCCGCTAATTAAGCCCCATTGGAGGCAGAGGATGAAAGGCCAGGGCCGGGAATCACACACGGGTACAGATGGGGCACTGCCAGGCCTTGGGCCTCGCCTCCTAGGACATCTTCACACTGGAATGGACAGGAGGGCATTGCCAGGATTCACCTCCAAGGGTGTCTTCACTCAGGTTGGGCAGGAGGGTACAACTAGGCCGTGGGTCTTGCTTCTCTGGACTTCCACCGATGGGCTGGAGGGCCAGGAGGGGAGTGGGAGGCGCAGGACAAGGAGCCCACAGGGAAGGTCAGGGTCATGTACCATGCACACAGGACTCCCTCTGTGTCCAGGGGAGCATGAGAGGATGCAGATGTGTGCACATTCCATGCCCAGATCCCACTGTCAGGGTGGGGTCCTTCCTGGCCCCCCTCGCCTCCCAGTGGAGTTCCCCAGCACCACAGGGTGGCTTTGAGCCCTCATGAGGGATCCTGAGCCTCCTCCAGTGCTGCTGGATGGGCTTCCATTCCTGGTGCCTCATATTGGGCACCTCCTCCCTGCAGACATTGGGCCACACTGTGGTGCTGGGATGTCCTGAGCACCATTCCACCTCAGGGCTCCAATTTTTACCCTCACCTCCCTCCTCTGCTCAAAGGCCAGTCTCAGCGAAATTTCCAGAGGACCATACTTGGGATTCCACCTTCTTCACCCCTGGTCTCACCTATGGGTTGTTTTTCCTCATTGTACCTATTAACACTGACAGGTTAGAGGCCTGGCCTCTGGTGGTGGCCTTCATGTGGCACAGAGTAGGCCCTCAAGCATCATTTGCTGAGTTGAGGAAGGAGCATGCACATGGGGTGTGTGGGTCGGGCAGCCACCCAGCCATCAGGGTGTCTGGGTCCCAGTGGGTGTGTGGGTCAGGCAGCCACCCAGCCATCAGCATGTGGGGAGGGCAGCCACGGAGCCAGGGGCAGGGGTGTTCCTGGTGTTGCACGGCCCTTCCTCCTGGGTGTCTCCACTGTGTGAACACTCTCCTTTAGAAGCAGAGGACCCACTGTGTGGGACGAGTCTGCATCAAAAAGGACCCTGAGAAGGACACGCATCCTGCCCTTCCTCTTCTCCCCAAAGTGCGGGGCTGTTGCCATCTCCTTGGCTGCTCAGGAAGACAGTTGCATGCCCCCAAGCTAAGCTCCTTTGTTGATGGATGTGCCCGCATGGGGTGCTTCAGAGGTGAATGTGTGCTGTCCATGCCAAACCCAGTCACCAGCTTTTGACTGGGTACTGGGGGTGGAGGGAACCCACTGAGGCCTGAATCCACCTTGAAGTGCTTAAGAAAGTGAGATGGATTAGTAGGGGACCAGAGGGGTCAGCAGTTAGTCAGAATGAACACGGTAGCAGGGAGTTAGTGTCGACTCCGAGTGCCGAGCGTGTGTCCTCAATGTAAAGTTCTCTGCTCTGGGAATATTTGAATATTTCAGGATAGAGTTTTGAATAAGTGAGTGAATACAACAGAGCACGTGGCAAATATTCACAGGAGTGTGTTTCTTTTTGGGGAGGGGGGATTCGGTCCTGCTGGCGAAGGCTGGGGTGCAGCTTGGTGGTGGACGCGTGCTTAGCGTGCATGAGGCCTGGGTCCACCCCAGCTCCAGGGGGATGAGTGCTTCTGATTCTCTGATGAGAATGTTAATAGTGTTCTTGGAGGTGGTGAAGGTGTGAGCCCATGTGTACTTGTGTGAACAACGCTCTTGGGCTGGAGAAAGTCCACTGAGATCATTCGGTGGTGTGGTTGCTTTAAGCGTTTATGTGGGAAACAATGAGAGCCTGGTCTGTCCACTAATTAGGGCTTTCAGAAGGTCGCTTCCACCCATGATGAGCCATTGAGGCTGCTGTGCAGAGCCACAATTAGCACTGTTAATAATAGCTTTTCCAGGAAAAGAATTTAATGACTGTGCGCAACCCAAACGCTAAATAAAGTGTCATTGTGCACATCGCTTCGTGGCTTTCTCAGCATGCATGTGATGGGCAGCTGGAGGGCTGCTCTCCGCTGCCCCCCACAGCCCCTGAAAGCCAGCCCCGGAGACAGCGTTCGTGCGCTGCGTCCAGGCAGCCCAGGCTCCTGCCACCTCCCCCTTTCTTTTATTCTCACCCTCTCCTCCTGGTTTTCCTGTCTCTTCTCCGCCAGCCTCTTTCTCGGTCCGCCGCTCCCTCCTGCTGCGGGTGTCAATGAGTGGTGGCAGGTCACTGGTGCTGCTGATTCCTTCCACCAATGAGGTTGGGGGAAGGTGGAAAACGGAGACGGGGATGGTCCAGGGTCAGCAGCAGTGGTCAGGGCTTGTTACGTGGTAGGCTCAGAGAGATCCACCTCTCAAGTCACAGCTCATGGACTCCACATAATGATTCAGAGAAATGGGTATATTTTACAGAAAAGGAAACATCTGGCAAGCTGCCTCCAGGCTCACTTGGTTAGCAATGGCAGAGGCTGCTCCCTGCACAAAGGAGTAGGAAACCCCTGGGCCAGGAACCCCCCAGGTTGAGCTTCTACAGTACTGGTTGGTGGCTGTGTGGCCCTGGGCAGCTGTCCCTGCTCTGCTGTCCCTGCTCCGCTGCCCCACGGTGCCCAGATGAATCCCATCTCAACTGAACTGCGAGACTCTGTCCTGGCTCTGTGTCACACCCCTCTGCGATGTCCTTCACTCACAAGCCCGGCAGCCTCACTAGTCATGGACTCTGTCCTCGTCAGATGCAGGGCTGTACAATGAGTCCTGAACAATTCCACAGGCACCTGGAAGTTAGATACTGGGCACTTGCGGTCACTGAATAAACATGGCTAACTGCCGTGTGCCACCCCAGCTGCAGAGAGGTGGGGCCGCTGTGTGGGGCAGATGGTCTCTCCTAGGACATCCTGAGTTTCCAATGGAGCAAGCCATTTATTAGGCACAGATAAGAGAAACCATAAGAGTGCTAATGCCCTATGGACTCTGGGTTGAGAGACGCAGTTCTACTATTCTGAAGTAGGATTTCAAGTTATTTTCTGGCATATGTCTAAGCATATGCATAAATTCCCAAAATAAAAGGAAAAGAAGTTCACGCTAATACATAAGGTCTTGTAAAATGAGATTTTTGTAATTGAGTTTTTAATTTCTTTTTGGTTCATCTTCTCCTTACCCCTACCAGGGAAATCCACACTAACAACTTAGGAGCTGCCAGTTTTCCAAGCTCATCTAATCTCAGAACACACACACACACGCACACACACATATATGTTTATATATGCATGTACATATGTAATGTTCTTGTTATGCATTCATAAAAATGGAATCCTAATATATATACTCCTTATTATATTACTATTCTCCTCTGACAGTACTTAATGCATTTCCTCCAATGCCAACCAAGAGTACCACATACCCAGCCAAGCTACCCATCAGATATGGAGAAATAAAAACATTCCAAGACAAGCAGAAACTGAGATTTCATCATCACCAGACCAGTCTTACAAAAAATGCATAAGGAGTCCCACACTAGAAGTAAAGAGATGAATATTACCATCATGGGGACTCTTGAAAGTGCAAAAGTCACTGTGGAGTAGATACACCGAGAGAGAGAGAGAAAATATCAAAAGTTATCAGAAAAAGCAACCAAGAACTGCATGGATGAATGACAGGAGAGATGGAAAGGGGCAGCATGTGCGCAGCAACCAGAGAAGACCAACAAAGGCTGCTCTGATTATAGCCGGAACAGCTAATTAATTAAATCCCCAATTAAAAGCTAGAGATGACCAAATGGATGCCAGAAAACTAGCCCCAATAACACAGTGCCCACAGGAGTTCACTTCACCAGGAGACACATCTGTTGAAAGCGAATAGATGGAAAAAGATACACACAAATGGAAACCAAAAGTGGTAGAAGAAACTGCAAATATTGGCTAAAATAGACTTTAAATAAAAAATCAGAAAAAGGGGCAAGTAAAGTCAGTATACAGTCAATCAGTAAGAGGAAAGAAGGGTTATAAATGCACTTGTGCACAGTGTTGTAGCAACCAACTCTGTGAAGCAAACATCATAGATCTAAGGGAGAGTTTGTCATGTGGCCCTCCTTGCTCCGACACTTCCTTGTGTACAGTGCTAGGGTTCGAACAGTTACAGCAAGGCAAGCGCTGTAACTGCTGAGCCACTGCTCCAGCCTAAAGTTGGGGATTTCAACATACCCCTTTCAGCCGTGAACAGATCATCCCGACAAAGAGTCAGTGCATCCCGACAAAGGCCATGCAGAGGAGATGCAGCAGTGTGTCAGAGAGGTGGCTGCCAGATGACCATGCAGAGGAGATGCAGCAGTGTGTCAGAGGTGGCTGCCAGATGGCCATGCAGAGGAGATGCAGGAGTGTGTCATAGGTGGCTGCCAGATGACCATGCAGAGGAGATGCAGCAGTGTGTCAGAGAGGTGGCTGCCAGATGGCCATGCAGAGGAGATGCAGCAGTGTGTCAG
>PVKS010025254.1:0-30084 GCA_004027875.1 Aplodontia rufa
CGAGGGGCATCTGGGTTGATTCCATAATTTAGCTATTGTAAATTGAGCTGCTATGAACACAGATATTGCTGTGTTGCTGTAATGTGCTGATTCTAAATCCCCTGGAAAAATACCCAGGAGAGGAATAGCAGGATCATATGATGGGCTCATCCCTAGTTTTTTGAGGATTCTCCACCCTGCTTTCCTGAGGGGCTGTACCAGTCTGCAGTTCCACCAACAGTGTGCTAGTGTGCCTATCTCTCCACAACCCCTCCAGCATAATATTGTTTATTTTCTTCATTTTTGCCAATCTGACTGGCATGAGGTGATATCTTAATGTAGTTTTCATTTGCATTTCTCTGATTACTAGTGATTTAGAGCACTTTCTCATGTATTCATTGGCTTGATCAATGTTCTCTGTTGAGAAGTTTCTATTTAGCTCTTTGGCCCATTTATTAATTGGGTTGTTTGTGTTTTTGTAGTTGAGGTTTTTGAGGATTTTGTAGATTCTGGATATGAAGACCCTGTCAGAGGAATTGTAGCTCATGATTCTCTCCATTTCCATAGGAAACCTCTCGACTCTTGATTATTTCCTTGGCAGTGAAAAAGCTTTTTAGCTTTATGGCATCCCATTCACTGATTTTTTACTTTACTTCCTTCACTTTAGGAGACATGTTGAGAAAGTCTTTGCCTACTTCCAAATGCTGAAGTGTTGGACCTAATTTGTCTTCCATCTGTTGCAAGGCAGCTGGTTTAATTCCTAGCTCCTTGATCCATTTTGATTTGATTCTTGTGCAAGAAGGAGAAAGATATGGGTCTAATTTCAACTTTCTGCAAGTGGCTGTCCAGTTTGTCCAGCACCATTTGTTGAAAAGGTTGTCTCTCCTCCATGTAATATTTTGTCCCCCTTTGTCAAAAATCAGATGTAAAGATTTGAGGGTTTGTTTCAGGGTCTTCTACTCTATTCCATTGGTCTTCTTTCCTATCTTGATACCAGTACCATGCTGTCTTTGTTACTACAGCTCTATAGTATAGTTTTAGATCTGGTATGGCAAAACCGCCTGTTTCATCTTTCTTGCTTAGTAATGTTTTGGCAATTCTAGGTTTCTTACTGTTCCAAATGAATTTGAGAATTGCTTTTTCTATGTCTGTAAAGAACAACATAGGTATCTTTATAGGGATAGCATTAAACCTATTACATAAATCTTTCAGTAGAGTGGCCATTTTTATTATATTAATTCTGCCTAATCAAGAGCATGGGACATCTTTCCATCTTCTTAGGTCATCTTGGATTTCATTCTTCAATGACCGATAATTTTCGTTGTAGAGATCTTTGATTTCTTTTGTAAGGTTAGGGAACTCTCCCATCCACTTTTTATGAAGCAACTGTAAATAACTCTGATACCAAAACCCGACAAGGACATATCAAAAAAAGAAAACTACAGACCAATATCCCTGATGAACTTGGATGCAAAAATCCTTAATAAAGTACTAGCAAACCATATTCAAAAACTTATAAAGAAGATAATCCATCATGATCAAGTGGGCTTCATCCCAGGAATGCAGGGCTGGTTCAACATACACAAAACAATTACCATAATTAACCACTTAAACAGAATCAAGGACAAAAACCATATGATCATCTCCACGGATGCAGAAAAGGCCTTTGATAAAATCCAGCACCCTTTTATGTTCAAAACTCTAGAGAAGACAGGGTTCAAAGGATCATTTCTGAACTCTGTAAAGGCTATATATGCTAAACCGTCAGCTAGTATAACACTAAATGGAGAAAAGCTGAAAGCATTTCCACTAAAATCAAGAACAAGACAAGGCTGTCTGCTCTCACCACTTTTATTCAATACTGTTCTTGAGACCCTAATTGCTCCTAGTTGGAGCAATTAGGCAAGGGAAAGAAATCAAAGGGATAAAAATAGGAAGAGAGGAAGTCAAACTCTCTCTTTTTGCTGACGACATGATCCTGTATCTGGAAGATCCAAAATACTCCACCAGTAAACTGCTTGAAATTATAAACAGATTTAGCAAAGTGGCAGGATACAAGATCAATACCCATAAATCAATAGCTTTACTATACACTAATAATAATTGGACTGATGAAGAAAGAAGGAAATCAGTCCTATTCACTCATGTTATTTTCTATTTTCATAAAGTAATCTTTCAGACTTTCCTGCAAATATTTTAACAAGGAGAAAAATATACTGACAATTTTTTTTTTTTTTTAAAGAAAGAGGGATAGTGAGAGAGTGAGAGAGTGAGAGAGAGAGAGAGAGAGAGAGGATCAATTTTATTTAGTTTTTCATGTAGCTTTCATTGCTCTGGCACTTTGTTATGTACGTGGTGCTGAGGTTCAAACCAGCATCCCTGCACATGCAAGGCAGGTGCCGTAACTGCAGAGCCACCACTCCAGTCCCTGACTATTCAATTTAACATAAATCATCTGTTCTTAAATTTAAATCACATTATCCAGCATGTATCCAAAAAGATTTCAGTGCTACTGAAGTCATAAAAAGCATTATACAGCTCAAAGACTACTTTTGTGTTACACAGATTTTTAAATTCAACATTAATTAAAGATAAGTTTCACTCCTATTCTTATAGGCACTAAAATGCAATCATATGGGATTTTTAATAAATAGAACTTTTTCAACAAACCAGAGTTTGAGAAAGACTAAAGTTTTGTTGACATGGCTAATTTTTCCATAGAATTGAGATTCACTAGTTTACATGACTGATATTTTCAGTGCCTAAAAATATATAAATAGGAAAATCTACCACAATTTCAAATGCAAAACTGGCACAGACTGTCTGTAAGCCAGCAGGTGCTAGTTCAGTTTTAAACGCACTCAAGAAATACTGCTTTGAAGCTGTCAGGCCCTATCAGTTTTTATGCTTGATATTTAAAACACTGGACTATAAAAACCATCAGCAGTCATGGAAGACAGTATTAAAAATGTTAACACACTTGCATAAGCTGGCTCATCCAGACACATCATGTACACATTTCTGATGATTTGGACTATGGCAACCTTTATTCCATTCAGAATTATCTCATGACTGCTTTATTAATTCACACGTGAAAGTAGAAAATATAGGAAAACCTTATTGTTGGCTCCTTCATGGCTTCTAACAAATGTTTTAAACAAATTTGACCCCTGCTAGAGCTTGTTCTTTTATCTTTTAAGGAGTACACTCAATAAGCTTTTTACTCACCTCCCATTTACCACTTGATTGATCACATATCCCTTACAAATTAAAACAGGTCTTGCTTAAAATTCAAGAGAGTAAAAATGAGGCCAAAAAAAAGGATTAAATAAGTTATTTTATTTTATTTTATTTTTGGTATTTGGGATTGAACCCAGTGGCACTCAACCACTGAGCCATATCCCTAGACCTTTTTACTTTTTATTTTGAGACAGGGTCTCACTGAGTTGCTGATGCTGGCTTTGAATTTGTGATTCTCCTGCCTCAGCCTTCCAAGCTGCTGGAATTACAGACATGCACCACTGCATTCAACTAAATACACTATTTTTAAAAAGAGATATGTGTTCCCAAGTTATCCACATATTTCATTAGAACTACAAAAGTGATTCAATATAAATATAAAAACAATAAAGTTTTTTGAACAATACTTGTTCTATACATTTTGCTGAACCTTCATATACATATGTATAATGAATTTAGAACACTCACCATCCTGCTGTTTAACGAGTCCCTGCTGAATATATCGAATGTATGTAAAAAAGTTACATACAGAAGTGATCTAGGTCAAAAGGGGGGGAAACATCATTATGAGACAAATGTCTTGTATCAAAGTGAACTTTATTAAAACTATGGTTAAGTCACTTACCCTATATCTGCAAAAAGGAGAAATATAATAATAGTTGCTTGAGTCCCCTAGCTTAATTCTGTGTTTACAAGACTTACTCTGGCCAGTCAGAGCACATTTTCTGTAAAATAACAATAAATATCACTTTTAAAAATTCAAGGCATTTTGCACCTATGATCTGTGTAAGTTATCAACTCACTTAGTAAGATAACAAATATCTGAGAACTTACTATGTACCAGGTCCTGTTCTGAATGGTGGGCTATAGTGATGAAAAGGACAGTTTATTTCCTTGTGGGTCTTATATTCTTACATATATGCTTAATACCATAACACTAACTATGCTTCCAGAAACAGAAACTAAATGTTTACAAATGATGTGTCCTATCCTACTTACAAATCAATAATCAGCTCTAGGACAGAGCCAGTTTAGTACAAGGAATTCAACTTCTCAGCAGAGAAGAACATAATGATGACTATTCAAGTCTCAGAACCTGTTCTAGCTTCCAGATAGGGTACTTTTTGTGCTTGTTTGGTTGGTTGGCTTATATGCATTTAATGTGAGACACAGGGAGAAGTACAGAGGAATAAGCCACCTTATAAACACACTGAGTCTTAAAACAAATATAAAAAACACAGTGTATTTTACACTATCTTTTCTATCTGACATGAGGGCTTTCTCCCTGGGATGAGGCTATAAGCCTCTTGAGGGAGGAGACTGGACCTTATCCATCTTTAAATGCCTAGCACCAACCATATGCCTGCCACAGAGCTGACATTCAGTGACTGATGAATCAGTGATAAGCCACCTACCACTACTGCTCCATGAGATAAAGTTGGCTTGCCTATCAGGTTGGAGTTGCAGTAGCCCAGCTGTCACTAAAGGAAGCTAGGAATCCTAAAGAAAGCTAGGAATCTGGTTGAGTACAACTAGCACTCTATCAATGCAAGATTATCACTGCTCTAGGTAAAATAAAGAGGCAAATGGCATTTTATAAGACATTATAAATTGCATAATAAACAAAATGTATTATATGAACATTAAACATCAGCTATACCTGTAAGAAACATGATACAAATATCCTCCGTAGTAAGAAAACACCTGAGGAATTTGTTATTAGGAACAGGAAAATTTTAGAGGTGGCCATGCAAATCACAAACCTTCCAATCTTTTTAAAAAGATTTTTGCCTTATTTTTCTTTTATTAGCAAATTGTTTTAATTATTTATAACTATTTAAAGGCATTAACTATTTAAAGGCATACTACCTTGGGGAGAATAAAAGGTCAATAAATTTAAGACTGAAGTGTTAGAAGTCCTTGGAAATCTAAAATTATAATTTACCCAAGAATAAAAAGTAGCAACAAGTTGATAAAAATCAATTTATACACTATTCTTCTGGGAACAGATATATACTTGTTTATATAGTATCTTGGACTCTACTAAAGTGATCTTATCAATTTAAAAAGTGTTACTTAAATGATCTCATTCCAAAGTCATCTGTAAACTAGTCACAGTTAATTTATTATTATTTGAGCAAGGACTCAATGCTAAGTCTTCTGACTCTACTCCAATGATTTCTTAGCATGCTGTTCCACCTTGGAGTCTCTTTATAGCTCTAGTCCCAATGTTTCAAATCCTTGCTTGCCATTTTAATGTAAGTGACAGCATGTCTAAATCTAGATCCAGAATCTTCCTACACAAGCCAAAGCCTTTCCTAGTAATTTCCAAAAGTACTTCAAATCCTTTTTCCTGTCATTTCTATCTCCTTTCTCTTTTACCCAGCCCCCTACCTCAATCTGTTAAGATTTGTCACATTCTTCCTTTCTTTTCCAAACTCAACATTTGTTTGTTTAATAGACAGGTCATCAAAACAAAACAAAAAATTCAATAAAGGTACCTCCAGCTTAAATGACAAATCAAATGGACTTAACAGATGTATATAGTATATTCTACCCCAAACACCTGAATTTACCTTCTTAGCTGCACATGGAACTATTTCCAAAATAAATCATATTCTAGTTCACAAAGGAAATCTCAGCAAATACAAAAAAAAAAAAAGAAAGAAATAGTCTCATGTATCCTATCAGATCACAATATAAAACTAGAAAACCAACAGCAAGAAAAATAACAAATCAGATAAATACATGGAGATTGAATTATACACTCTTAAATGAAGTATGAAAACAAAACTTCCTAAAAACAAATGAGAATGAAGAAACAACACACCAATATCTCTGGGACAGTATGAGAACATTTCTAAAAGGTAAATTTATAGCTCTGAGTGCCCATACCAGAAAACTAGAGAGATCCCAAATAAATAAGCTTATGTTTCACTTTAAGTTCTTAGAAAAAGAACTAATACCGAACCAATAGAAGAGAGGAAATAATCATGATCAGAGCTGAAATCAATGAAAATTGAGAATAAAAAAAAAATACAAAGAATCAACAAAAAGAAAAAAATTGGTTCTTTGAAAAAATAAATAAAATCAGCAAACCCCTAGCCAACCTCACCAAAAGAGAGAATGAAAGAAGACAAATCAACAAAATCAGAGATGAAAATGGTAAAATCACCACAGACCCCTCGGAAATACAGAGGATTATTAGAACCTACTTTGAGAATTTATACTCCAATAAGCTGGATAATCTGGAAGACATGGACAGGTTACTTACCACATGACATGCCTATATTCAGACACAAGAAGATACAGAAACCCTAAACAGACCAATGCCAACTAGTGAAATTGAGTCAGCAATTTGAAAGCCTCCCGAAAAAGAAAAGCCCAGGTCCTGATGGATTCTCAGTTGAGTTCTTCCAGACCTTTACAGAAGAACTAACACTTCTCTTTATTAAGTTATTCTAAGAAATTGAAAGGGATGGAATACTCCCAAACAATTTTTATGAAGCAAACATAACCTTGATATTGAAACCCAACAAAGATGCTTCAAGGAAAGAAAACTATAGACCAAAATCCCCAATGAAGACAGACAGATACAAAATTCCTTAATACAGTACTAGCAAACCACATTCAAAAATACATCAAAAACATAATATACTATGACCAAGTGGGTTTCATTCCAGGCACACAAGGAGAGTTCAACATACGCAAATCAATAAATGTGATCCATCACTTAAATAGAAGCAAAGACAAAAACTACATAATCATCTCAATAGATGCAGCAAAGGCCTTCAACAAAATCCAACACCAATTCAGGTTAAAAACACTGGAGAAGGGGTTGGGGATTTAGCTCAGTGGCAGAGCACTTGCCTAGCATGCGCAAGGCCCTGAGTTCGGTCTTCAGCCCTGAAAAAACACACTGGAGAAGGGGCTGCAGTGGTGGATCGGCAGTTAACGGCCCCTGCCTTGCATGCACAAGTACCCGGTTCAAACCACAGCACCATATATGCAACAAAGTGTCAGAGGAATGAAAGCCACATGAAAAACTAAATAAAAATTGCTTCTCTCTTTCTCGATGTCCCTCTCTCTCTAAAACAAAAACAAACACTGGAGAAGCTAGGAATTAAAAGATCTTACCTTAACACTGTAAAGGGCATTTATGACAAACCCATACCCAGTACCATAATAAATAGAGAAAAATTGAAAGTATCCCCACTAAACTCAGGAACAAGTCAAGGATGTCCACTCTCACCACTTTTATTTAGGCAAGAGGAGATCAAAGGTATATGAATAGGTAGAGAAGAAGTCAAATTATCTCTATTTGCTGATGATATGATCCTTGAATCCCAAGAAACTCCACCAAAAGACTGCTAGAGATTATCAATGAATTTAGCAAAGTAGCAAGATACAAGATCAAGACTCATACATCAATAGTTTTTCTATACTCCAACAGGGATTCAGCCAAGAACAAAATCAGGAAAACCATCCCATTCACAATAATCTCAAAATAATACACACATACTTGGGAATTAATCTAACCAAGAAAACAAAAGACCTCTACAAGGAAAATTATAGAACACTGAAGAAAGAAATAGAAGAAGACCTGAGAAGATGGAAGGATGTACCATATTCTTGGATAGGGAGAATTAATATAGTCAAAATGGCCATTCTAACAAAAGCACTATACAGATTCAATGCAATCCCCATCAAGATACCAATGATACTCTTCACAAATATAGAAAAATCAATTCTTAGATTCATTTACAATAAGAGACCCAGAATAATTAAAGCAATCAATCCTTAGCAAAAAAAAAAAAAAAAAAAAAAAAAAAAAAAAAAAAAAAAAAAAAAAAAAAAAAAAAAAAAAAAAAAAAAAAAAAAAAAAAAAAAAGTGAAGGAGGAGGTATCACAATACCTGATCTGAAACTTATACTACAGAGCTATAGTTACAAAAACAGCATGGTATTGGTATCAAAACAGGCATGAAGATCCAATGGAATAGAATAGAAGATACAAAGACAAAACCACAAATCTATAGCCATGTGATACTTGACAAAAATGGAAAAAAATGTACCTTGGAGAAAACAAGAGCCTTTTCAATAAATGGTGCTGGGAAAACTGGTCAGCCATGAAGAAAAATGAAAATGGATCCACATCTCATACAAAACTCAAATTGAAATGGATCAAAGACATAGGAATTAAACCACATACCTTACAATTGTTAGGTGAGAAAATAGGGTCAACACTCCACCATATAGAAGCTAGCATCAACTTCCTTAACAAGACCCCCATAATGCAAGAATTAAAACCAAGAATCCATAAGGGAGGTGCCATTTAACTAAAATGCTTTTGCAAAGCTAAGGAATCAATTAAGAACTTGAAGAGAGAACCTACAGAATGGGAGAAAATTATGGCCAGCTATGCCTCTGACTGGGGTCTAATATCAAGAATATACAAAGAACTCAAAAAGCATAATCCTAAACCACAAATAACCCAAACAATAAATGGGCAAAAGAAATTTCTCAACAGAAGAAATACAAAATGTCAATGAATATATGAAAAAATGTTCAACATCTCTAGCAATCAGGGAAATGCACATCAAAACTTCATTAAGATTTTACCTCACTCCAGTCAGAATGGCAAAGATTAAGAATACAAGCAACAAATAATGCCGGAGAGGATGTAGGGAAAAAGTAATCCTTATACATTGTTGGTGGGACTGTAAACTAGTACAATCATTATGGAAAGCAGTATGGAGACTCTTCAAAAAATTAGGGATAGAACCACCGTATGACCCAACTATCCCATTTCTGGGTATTTCCCTAGAAGATATAAATTTGGCATACCATAGTGACAAAGCTACATCAATGTTTATAGCAGCAAAATTCACAATAACTAAATTATGGAATCAACCCAGATGTCCATAACTGAATGAATGGATCAAGAAATTGAGGTATACATTTCTATTCAGCTACTAAAAAAATGAAATCATGGCCTTTGCTGGTAAATGGATGGAAATGGAGAAAATTATGCTGAGTGAAATTAGCCAAATCCAGAAACTCAAAGGCCAATGTTTTTCCTCACATGTGGAAGCTAGAGTACAATACAGGAAAGAGTGAGAGAACAATAAATTTAGATAGTAGACTCATTAAACATGCATTAGCAATTGAACAGGGGGCAACCTCACAGACTAGAGGTCCAGAGAGATGGAGTGGGGAAGAGGGAAAAAGAGAGTGAGAGGGGGGTGAGGACAAAGGGGAATATATGATGTGTGCACATATGAAAGAGTAACAACAAAACCCTTCAATATGTAAAACTATAATGAAAAATAAAATCTTATTTTTAAAAATAAAAAATTTTGTTTCCTTATTTCTAGGCCTTTAGTCATATCAACTCTTCTTTATCCAAAATTTACCCGTACTTCAAAAAACCAGATCAAATCTACCCCTCTTCAAAAGAATCCTTGCCACATTTGGAATGATCTTGCCTTCCTCAGAATTCCTATAGCACTGTGCCATTCACTTAGTCACTATCTTCATAACCTAAGTTCACGAACCTTGGCGAAGGCCATACTTTTAACCTTTTTTTTTTTCTTTTGAGAGAGAGAGAGAGAGAGTGTTCATTTCATTTTTTTCATCTAGATTTTTTGTTTTTCCTCCACTTAGTTGTATATGCAGTGTTAGGCATCAAACTTGGGTTCTTGTGCATACTAGGCAAGGGCTCCACCACTGAGCCACCTCTATGGCCCCTTTACATTTCATTTTAAAAAGACATCTTCCTTCAGTTTTGTCACATGATATGCACTACAAATTCCTTGGCTTCTGGCCTTGTGGCCACAAGCACAATATTCTTAAACTGATCAACTGTTCTCTAACCCTAACCTATATAATTGTTTTACTAATAATACAAATCCACTTTCACTGATAATCCTATTTATCATCATTCAATGGTATTTGCAAATGCATAGTGTGTGTGATACATCATTACACATCATAAGCACAAATTTTAAATTCTACAATAAAAAATTGTTATATGCTATATTTTAAATAAGGTATTGTTATACGCTATATTTAAAATAAGGTATGACACAGACCTTAAAAATATAAAAACTGCTATCATAACATCTGATTCTCCATTTTGGGGGCTGAAGGACCAAGACAAAAAATACATGGGTGTTTGCTGAATTTCAGAATGTAAATCCTTTCCTAAGATGTAGGGGCCACCGTGCTGGAGGTATGTCACAGGAGGAGTATGGGTGGATGTGTGGCTCCCAAAGCAAGTACATGACTAGGTAGCCTGTACAAGTAGAGCCACATGAACACCGTCATTCTCCAAGCTTGCTGCGAATGTACTGCATCGTGAGAAATGGATTATTAGTTAATCTCCACTACTAGGCTTTTCATCTCTGGCTGATGACAGTTAATTACTGCTTCCTATGTACTCTGTTGGGTTTTCCAGACTTCCATACTGATCTGCTTCTGGAACACTAAGCAACTTCCTCAGAGGTTTTCCAAGTCATTTTTAAAACAAGAACCAACATACAATAATGTGTTGATTTCAGGCAAAATATCCATCTTCTGCCTTTACCTTAAACTAACAGTATATAAAAATTGGTTTGAGTCTTTCCTGTTCCTGGGATTAGATGGGAAAACTCTCCCCAGGTATGAAATACGGCAGTCTTTCATATGATCCCAAATATCAGGTTAGGGATATAGCTCAATGCTAGAGCACTTGCCTAGCAGGTGCAAAGCCCTGGGTTCAATCCTCAATTTCGTGCGCGTGCGCACACACACACACACGAAAGACAGAATTGATTATTTACAAAAGTGAAAACATTTTATATTAGCAATTGCAAGGTGAGGACTAATTGATCCCGTCTTTTGGGCACACAGTTTTCTTTATTGTTGTTGTTTTGTTTTTTAAACAGAGAGAAAGAAAAAAGATCAATATTATTTAGTTTTTCATGTGGCTTTCATTGCTCCAACACTTCACTGTGTAGGTGTTGCTAGGGTTTGAACCCATGTCCTTGCACTTGCCAGGCAAGAGCTGTAACCGCTAAGCTACTGCTCCAGCCCTTGACACCCTATTTTCATGCTTGATAAGACTTGGTCTAATTCAGTATTTCCCCAAACTATTTTTATGGAAACCCTCAGAAATATTTTACACAGACACCCAGTGCACCCAGCTATACACATACGTATGACAAACAAAAATTCTGTTTACAATCCACTGATGGGTCACAACATGGGGTTAAAAAAAACAATAAAACATGTTTCTAATCTTTTGTTTACCTAAATCGCTATCATATAGATATATTTTTGTAATTAAAAAGGCTTTCTTTTGACACTAAACTTGAAATTCTGTCTCCTACACTGTCTGGGAATCTATCTTTAGGCTGTATTGATTAAATGGAAACCTGAGGAGAAATCTAACCACAATTAAAACTAAAAAACTAAATGCAACACAAATTTCAAAAATTCAATATTTTTCGTAAGTCACAGATGTGAAAACCTACTTTGGTCCTCCACACTCGACTGCAGAAGCTTTCACAAATCGAACAGGTTGCAGCCCCACCGGTTCAACGCTGAGAGTATTGTTTTCCACAGCCTCCAGAACAGCTGAAGCCAACTTAAAGAATAAACAGAAGTATTAGATGCTACGCTGGCAGAAAAGTGCCAAAACTATATTCTACGGTAAACTAATCTTCTATATTAATCTTCTCCCAAGTTTTACTAACTTGGCCTTAACTAACAAAAAAGAAAAAAAATCATATAATCTTGACTTAACTTCTTTTATAATTCAGAGACTCTTATGAAAAGCAGCTTAGTTATAGTGAAATAATTTTTCTCATTATCTAGAAGAGGATTAAAGGTATTAATTCCAGTCTGTGTCCACTTCTTACACAATTAACCTCCACTGTAAATGGCATTTGAGAATGAATATTCCAATGCTTTATGCTGCTAAATTTATGCACATGTTATTTATAGCACAGCAACATATATTAATTATAGAAATATATTTCTTAACATATTCATATGCACAAGAGGCTACCAAAAAACAACTAAATTATCAAATATTAAATCTCCAGATGGAGAGGGTAACAACTGATGAATAGCAGTAAGAAAGGCAAACTTCTGGGGGCTGAGGATGTAGTTCCATGGTACAGCATTTAGATACCCTGTAACAAAAAGCCTGATTCGATTAATTTCCTCCACCACCACCACCACCAAAAAAAAAAAAAAAAAAAAAAAGGCAACTAGATAACTACTGAATGGCCTACCCGAAACCAGCTACAAGGCCATAATGAACAACATACATTCATATCAAAAGTGTTATAATGTTCATATTGAGTTCTCCTTTTAAAGTAATATTATAACTATATCCCCAGAAGACTTTATATAAGACTCTTAGGATCAAATTTCTTAACATTAATTAACAGAATAGTTGGAGACAAATCTTTCACATGGAAGAATAAACTGAAATTATGACTTTACATTTGTATACTGCTTTGTATTTTTAAAAAGTTTTTGTATATAATCTGCTTTGCTTCTTTCTCTTAACCCTGTGGCATAGGCAAAAAGGCATTTTTTTTTGTGTTTTAAAAATGCAGAAACTAAACTGGATTTTTATCATGTACAAATACCTTTAACAGAGCTTACAGAGAATTTCCCTTACACTAAACCTGGCACTGCCAATCAAGAAATAAGCCCTCTTCCCTACATACAGTTACAATAGTTACACTTCACTGTGACATACATTTCAGTATACACGTTCCTCTACTTAAATAAGGAAAAATGTGCAGTAACTGAAAGCCAACAAGTATGACCCTCTGCTCAAATAAGGAAACATGTGCATTTTGAGAAAATGGCAAAACATGACATTTTATAACAACTTACTAATGTAAGAAATATGAAATATGTAACATGACTTAGTAAAAAGAACAGAAACAACTTTAATGCATTCCTATGAAAATGAAAAAAAATTACCTCACTTTTTGAGAATGTTAAACATGGAAAGATATCTTCCTGATATATTTTGTCTAAGAAAGGACATGTTCTGTCCATTGTGGGCTCATCCTTCCAAGATCTGAATTCATTATACAGAGATAAATCAGCCTAACAAACCAAAAGAAAACAAAAACAACTTTTTAAAAACAACAAAGATCACTTTCTATATTAAACCTAAATTAAACATTACTGAAAATGAAATGCTTATTTAAAATGAGTTGAACTACTCTGATTAGTTTTAATACATGGCAGTAATTTTTCTTTTTTAAAAAAATGATTCCTAATAGCAACATGGGGAACCCAAGCTGGGCATCCATGATATGGCACTAGCCCTGGATAACTAAGTATATATACATTGGTTCTTGAATGTTTGATAATGTTTTCCCCTCAACTGTAACTCTATATCCATCTAATAAAAAAATAAAAAATAAAAATAAATAAATGATTCCCACATGAGTAGCTGACCCTTTTTATTTTTTTTCTTTAAAGAGGGAAGGACAGCGAGAGAGAGAATGAATCAATTTTTATTGAGTTTTTCACATGGCTTTCATTGCTCCAACACTTATTTGTGTACGTGGGTGCTGGGGTTTGAACCCATGTACCTGCGCATGCCGGGCAAGCACTGTAAATGCCAAGCCACCGCTTCAGCCCTTAACTGACCTTTTTTAATGTATCCATTATAGTGTTCAATGATTCTATGTTTATCTTCAACTCTGGCCCCCCAAAATCAATATTGGAGCTATTCTTAAGACATAGATACACATTGTTCAAAATATAAAAACTAATGATCCCAAATCTTTTTTTCTGAAAATAATCAAAAAGTAATTTGGAACCAAGTTAGTAAACTGAGATTAAATTGTGAAACCTAGTAAGAGATCAAAAATGACATTAATTGTTCTGCTATTACCTAAAAATACTTCTAGAAGAATTTCCAAAATATTTACTACATTAGCAACAAGACAAAAAGAAGCACATGCATATGCGTACACACACAAAGTGTTTACCAACCACCAAAAAGACAAACTATTAAAATCCTGGAATAAAGGATAATTATGCGAAAAAAAGCACACATAGCACACATAAATTGACTATTTTAAAGTATAACGTTTATTTAGATATTTTTGGCATATGAACATTCAGTAACTACTACAAGAATTATCAATAATAATCCATTTCTGGTACTCATCTTCCTAATCACTCCTCCACTTATTCCTCTCCTTTCCCTTCTCCCTATAATAAAATTTCCCCAAGTATTCTTCCCTACAGATACTCATATTCCCTCTGCCTACCTAGTTCAATATCATCTGCTGTAATACAAAACTACACTTACATCAACCACTTAAACAGAGATGTATCCTTTGTTCTCATACAGTTTACACCACTCTTGTCTAGATGCTCTTAATACCCTATGAACAACACACAGACTGGCCTCTAGATAGTTTAATCAGAAATGCAGTTGGTCTATGTGAACAAAAGTAACAAATGAATGAGTATATCCAAGCTTTCCTACAAATTTTCTTTTAAGATGTACAATGACAATCTCAATGTGAATTCTTTTCATCCCAATTCATAAATTCCTTGAATCAAAGCTAAAGGCGAAGGATAAAGAATATTAGCAAATAAATAGTACTAAACATTTTCAAATTCATTTTCTTTGTAAATTTACTGAGAAAATGAACATAAACCCCAAGAAAGAGATGGTATTCTAAGAAAAGATTCTAGTGTAATTCTTAAAAGCAGACTCTTGCAAGAACTATGGTAAGCATTTTATAAACATTTAATCTACAGAGCTGTGTGAGACAGCTATTATAATTCTTATTTTATAGATAAGGAAGTTAGGACTTGAAGAAACAAAGTAACTTGCCCAAGGCTATACAGCAAGAAAGTAGTTAAGGCTACACTCAAAGCTGAGTGGTGTGATTCTAAAGCTTGCCTTGTGTGTGCGTCTGCGTCTGCATGCACAAATGAGTTTTAAATGCTTTCAGAAGACAGGTTGCTAATTGCGTGACTGTGTGTCCCATAGGGTTTTCTGCTGACATATTTTATTTTCTTTCAGATAGTCGTATCTGGTTCTAAGACTTACATAGGACAAATTTTTGTGTTTTGTCTAATAAAACATTTTGACATTTTTCACAAAACATTAGAATATAAGATATACCAGGAAAGCAAAAAGTCATTATTTTGAAGTTATATGATGCCTATTCATATTTTAAGGAATTCCAAAACAAAATTTTAAAACATTCCATAAGAATACTTCTAAATTTTGTTAGTGTAAACAATAAGGGGAAAAAGAACAAAATTACACCTATGAATGAGAAACCATAGCAAAAATACAAGTTGTAACAAGGAATTAAAAATGTTATTTGGGGCTGGTGTGGTGGCTCAGCAGCTGCGGTGCTTGCAGGGCATGCTCGAGTAAACGAGTTCAAACCCCAGCACCATGTACACAATGAAGTCTCCGGATCAACAAAAGCTGCATGAAAAACTAAATAAAAATTATTTCTCTCTCTTTCTCTCATTGTCCCTTTCTCTTAAAAAAAAAAAAAAAAGTATTTAATGGGCTGGAGCAGTGGCTCAACGATTACAGTCACCGTGCTTGCCTAGCACCCCAGCAGCATGTACACGGTGAAGTGTCAGAGCAATGAAAGCCAGAGGAAAAACTAAAAAAAAAAAAGATTCTTTTTCTCTTTCTCACTGTCCCTCTCTCCCTTTAAAAAAATTATTCAAATTCAAAGAAATCAGAATTAAAGTTATGACTAAAAATGTTTCTCAAATATTTTAAATAATAAAAATTTTAGATTTTGTTACATCCCAATTTGACCAAGTACTGGACTTCTAATTAGCATTTTGTATTAATAACTAAACAAAATGCAATTCAATTAAGATAGCTTACAACTTTGATCATTCAATTTAATAAATTCCTGGATTCCATGCAAAATTTAATTGAAAAAACATAAATAACCTCTTCAAGAGTATGATGGACTTGAATTCAACAATGTAAAATACAGCTCTTAAGAAAAAACAGGAAAGTGATGCTCCATGAATTATTGATCAATCCTCTTGGAAATGCTTTGCCACCATGTGCAATGATAAAATCTAAAATATTTTATAATAACATAATTTAACTCTGAGCATTAAAAATATTAACATATTAACTCAGTTATCTTTATAACATGTCTTTTAAAATGATAAGGCTACCATTATTTCTATTTTTTGTTGCTTAAGTATCTGAACTAACTCTACAACTCCCTTAACAATAAAAATTTCTGCTTCTCCCCAAATTAAATAAAAGCAATACACTAATCTTTGAGAAAATCACCTTAAGGGTAGGGCTGAAGGTCAGTGGTAGAGCACTTGCCTAGCATGCACAGGCCGTGGGTTCAATCACCGCAAACAAAAACTTATTTTCACATGTTTCTTATAGTCATAATTTATTGGCATACTCTAACAATACATTTTGACTAGCTAGGTTATTAAAGCCACCCACTTCTTTATTTAACACATGGCAGTTTGTTCCCTAAATGAAAAAATTTAGATTAAGAAACTTACCCAGTTTCTAGCAGGTACTCCAAGGTCAGTCAGGTAGAGAATGGAAGTGAAGAATCCCTGAAAGCAGCCAGCTCTAGATAAAGCCTCCCCCATCTTAATACTGCATATTTTGTACTAAAAATTTTTCTGGCAAAAATTATAACTGACCTCAGTGATGAGAATTAACAAGTATCAAAGAGTCAGAGGGGACAGTCCTTGACGAGTTACCTCTTTGCAGTCTTTTACAATTGGCTGTATCACACTGAGGTCCTGATGACTGCCACTCATAGCACTGCTTGTACTTTTATTTCTTGTGTGCCCCTTTTTAAAAGGTGTCTTTCCACCTGGCAGAGGTTCTTGAGTGGGTGATGTTGGAGAACTGGACAACACTAATGTCTTCAATGCAGCTACTTCAGCTTGAAGTACATCAATCTTGAAGAGAAGTAACAGTTGTACACACTAAATATGTTTTATGACAGATGCAGTTAAATGCTAGTAGTTTGGTCAAGAAGATGAAAAATAAGTCTAATTTGTATTTCCTATGTTGTACTAAAATGAAAGTATATCCAAAGTTTTTGATGTTTACACAAGGTCTGGATTCAATTACTTGATATCAAAATTATCAAAAATAATCTAATGTTTAATTTATATGAACTTTTGATATCTTCAAAATTTAATAGTATATGATTAGTTGTAATTCAGTACTAAAACAGTAAAATCTACCAACATTTATGTGCCTTTTCAGTGAATGAAGAAAATGTTAACTTTAAGATGTAATTATATAATCCTTTTGACAGCACATGTGATTTACAAGGCTTTAAATCATTTGGTTCTAATAAAAATAGACACCAATATCCATTATCAATTAAATATTCATTATCAATTATATCTATATAGGAGCTATTCTTATATATTTTTCTGCAGCTTTCAAATCAAAAATAAGCACTACTTTTACAATGAGAATAAAATCCAACAAGTATTAAAGTGTTTTTGAAACAATTATTAGTAATTCCTTTAAATTTCATACTGTTAAAAGCAACAAAAACTTACTTTCCCTTGTGCTTCTTTCAGCTGTTTTTCTGCTGTTGCCTGTTTGACATTTGCTTCTCTCACCATCTTGTGAGCTTCCTGCAAAAGTTAATATCTCAAACTTTGGAAACAAAGCATTTAGTATTTGTTTTCAAAAATCAATTACCAAGTATCTATAATCCAAGCAAAAACATACTGCCAAAATTTAGCCTGAAACTGAAAATTCAAGGTCAACTACAAAAACAGCAGTTGACATGAGACAAGCCATTAAGAATTAAGAATGGGTACACTCCATTTGGTACCTAGAAGCACTGAGGAAGTCAAGTTGAATTCAATCATTCTGATCAATGCTTATATAAGAATTATAACTCTGATGAAAGAAAAGACAATGGAATACAGGTCAAAGCCAACTCCCTTGCAGTTAGGTATTTATAAATTTGATCATGATATATATTCACATCATTACTTATAGCAAAGATAAAGAGAAGGCACAAAAATTTTAACACATCAATAATGTAGTTTATGACAGCTGAGAAGCCTCAGAGCTTCCAATAAAACATTCACAAAATGATATTGAGAAAATTTCGTATAGAGCAATCTAAAAAGGCAAAAATCAGAATTTACCTTTTAATAAGGCCTTAATTTGTCAGTATTACTAGGTATTTAATTCCTTTTCACTCATACAAGTTTTTTATTTATCAAGCATTTATTTATGACATCTCTTTGTAAGGTATCATTCTAGTGCTGATAATATATTGGGAAGAAAAACAAGGTCTCTGCTCTAAAAGAGCTTATATTCTGATTACATTCTAATAATAAAATATCAGGGCAATAATTCTGAATTTTATTCAAAATGCAAAATGAAGCCTTTTGTCTTTAAGGAAGAGGAATGACATGATCACATATTTTTAAAAGATTATGCTATTGTATGGAATAATCCCCAGGATTAAGGAAGATTGGAAAAGTATGAGATTATATAGTCCCCTGGGAAATAAGAATTTATATTTCAGAGTTTCTATTTATACTTTATCTGAAGGAAGGACAGAAGGCATGGAGGTTCAAAGATATTTAATGAAAAACAGTTTGACAACTGCACCCCCGCTGGGTCTGCCAACTGCTCAGTGGGAGACTGGAAGTTCTCTACCACTGACAATGGTGACCCCATTTGTTCATTTGTTCACTGCAGTACTGTAACCGTAATGAGTTATTTTACGTGTGTGCCCATGAACTTATAGATTACGTTAATTTAAATGAGAGAATTTTCACTATCAATGATTTATAATGAAATGAAATTAACCCTAACAATATTCCATGCACTGGTTATCTTGGCAAAGTCCTTAAGAACTGTTAAATTTAATGAGGTAAATATTTTCTTTTTAAAAGTAATTGCTTCAAAATTCACTGAATTTTTCCAGGTTAAGTAGCTGTGAACTGAAGACAATCAGGCAGATATTTTCAAAATAACCAATTTATCTAATCTGATCTTTCAAGATAAGTGACATTTAGCTATAAATGCAGAAGTAACTCATACTATGGAGAGAATATGTATTTATTTTATATTTATATATATTTTATTAGTGCAATATAGTTTTACATAATGATGGCATTAGCTGTCACATATACCTAGATGCACACAAATCAGCAATACAATTTGTTCAACATCCCCCTACTACACCCCTCTACCTCTCTCCTCCTGTCCCTGATCCCTTGCCTTTCTTCTAGGTACTATATTGTTCCTAAAAAACACAAATACAGTGACATATTTCTTATACCTATGAAGAACATTTTATACATACATACATACATACACACACACACACACACACACACACCTACAGTATATACAGTGACATTTATAACTGCTTGGAATGTACCTTGCTTTATGTCTCAGTTCCAACATTTTCCCTTCTCCTCCCTACCATCCCTTCTTATTCTTCAAAATATTTGACAATGGAATTAAACATTTATGTTTTTGTACAGGTATGCAGCATAGCTCTTTCAAACATCTTATGAAGTATCTTGCAACTGTAGCTCATAAATATTAACATTTTTCATTTTTGTTCTATAGATCTAATACATGAATGGATCCAAAAGCTCTGGTATATATACATATATATACAATGGAGTTCTACTCAGCTATTAAAAGCAATGATATTGCATTTATTGAAGGTAAATGGATGGCATTGGAAGAAATCATGCTGAGTGAAGTTAGCCAAACCCAGAGAGTCAAGGGCTGAATGGTATTCCTCATTTGTGGAGGCTGGACCTAAACCCAGGCTTGGGAATAAAGTAGACAAACTCATGTATTAGATCCAGAGAATATGTATTTAAATGTTTGCAAATGGACTCTATTTTAAATAGTACTGAACTATGCAATACAACAAATCTCCAATGGAGGACAATTAGAAAAGCTGACAAGATTTTGTTGTTTATTTTTGCATTTTCATGTGTTTGAAAGTACTGCAGAGGGGCTGGAACGGTGGCTCAGCGAGTACGGCACTTGCCTTGCATGCGCAAGTCCGTAGGTTCAAACCCCAGCACCAGGTACACAAGAAAGTCTCAGAGCAACGAAAGCCACATGAAAAACTAAATAAATTGATTCATTCTCTCCCTCCCTCTCTCTCTCTTTCACTGTCCCCCTCTCTATCTCTCTTTTTTTTTTTTTTAAAGAAAATACTACAGAGCTAAGGAAAGGTGTGGACAATTAGAGGTCAAGACCAGGAAAAGTAAACACAGAAAAACAAAGTGGGATTTGAAGTGACCTTTCCACTAGAGAAAAGTAATACAGTGAAAGCTCTCCCAATGCACATAACTTGGGTCCCAAAGGGAAGAAGGGCTGGACTGAAGAAGTAGCAGTATCTAAACAGATGGTGCATAAAATTTTGCAAATCAAAAACAGACATCAAAAGGCAGATTTTTTCAAAAATTTGGAATTTTTTCTATCACTTTATCCTTCTGAAGCTGAAAATAATATAAAAATCACCTATTCCAGGAATCAGCAAACTTTTCTGTAAAGCACCAAATAATATTTTCTGTTGCAAGCCACTCAATTTGTCTTTTGCAGTGTGAAAGCAGCAATGGGTAATATAAGCAAATGAATGTGTCTGTCTCAATAAAAATTCATGAACAATGAAAGTTGCGTTTCATATCATTTCATATTTTAAACATATTTTAAACATATTTTAAACCTTGCATAATTTGCCTTTTCAGGAGTATGGTTGCAGTAGGAGCTATCTTATCAAATTTCAAAAATATATTCTGTCATGAGGCTGCACAATAGATCTTCAGAATTTATTCATCCTACATAACTGCAATTTTGTACCATTTGACCAACATCTGCCATTTCCCCAACCCTCAACAACCACCAATCTATTCTGCCTATGAATTCAACAACTTTGGATTTCACAAAAGTGGAAGACCATTCAATACTTTCTTGTGTCTGGCATTTTTCAATTAACTTATGTCTTTATGTTCATCCATATTGTCTCAAATGGCAGAATTTCCTTTTTAAGGCTGAATAATATTCCAATATATATACAAACATTGGACTTTTTCCATGCATCCAACAATGGACATTTGTTTTCATATCTTCACTATTAAGACTATTATTGCAATGAGCATGGAAGTACAGACATTAAGATAAATTAGTACCTTTAAGCTGACCACTGTGGCACCTGCCAATAATCCCAGTGCCCTGGGAGGTTGAGGCAAGAGGATTACAAGTTCAAAACCAGCCTCAGCAACTTAGTGAAGCCATAAGCAACTTAGTGAGATTCTGTCTTAAAATTTTTTTTTAAAAAGTTGTTTTTAAAAATGACTAGGGATGTAGCTCAGTGGTTCTGTGACCCTGGGTTTAATCCCTGATAGCAAAAAAAAAAAAAAAAAATACTAATTTTATTTCCTTTGTATATATACTTACAAGTGGCATTTTTGGTAATTCTACTTTTAATTTTTCTAAGGAAGAACCTCCATGCTATTTTACATAATGATTGTTCCAGTTTATACTCACACTGTTAAGTCCTGGATATGAAGTGTACCCCAAAAGCTCATGCATGAAACATGCAGGGGTGTTCACAGGTAAAGTGATTACATTATGAGAGCTGTAACCTCATCAATAGATTAATCTACTGAATGGACGAATGAGTGGCAACTGCAGGGAGGTGGAGTGTGGCTGGAGGAAGTAGATCACTGGGGCCATGCCCTTGGGAATTACATTATCCCTGGCTCCTTGCTCTCATGCTGTCCCCTTCTCTGGTATGCTCTCTCCCCGTCCAGCATCCCCTTTCCTGGCTGTAAACAACTAAGCAGTTGCTTTGACATACTCTTTCACCATGACATTTTACCTCACATTGGGCCCAAAGCTATGGAGTCAGTTGACCATGGACAGAATCTCTGAAATCAAGACCCAAAATAAACTTTTCTTTCTCTGACTTGTTCTTGTTCTGCTTTTTGGTCACTGTATCATAAAACTGACTAAAATACTTACCTATTTACCTACAGTGTGCAACGATTCTTTTTCTTCACATCCTTGCCAACACCTGCTATCTTTTGTACTTTAGATACCTCGGTGGGGTGTTGATTTACATTTACCTAATGCTCCTAATGCTAAGAGATGCTGAGCACCTTTTAATATACACCTGTTGGCTATCTGTACATCTTTATAGGAGAAATATTTTTCAATTGTGATTTACTTTTGGACCAAGTTTTTTTCCTTTCTTTTCTTTTTTTTTTTTTTTTTTGGCTACTGAGTGCCTCAAATATTAACCTCATCAGATATATGGTTTGCAAATATTTTCTCCCGCTCGGTAGGCTGACTTTTCATTTTGTTCATTGTTGTGAAGAAGCTTTTTAGTTTGATGCAATTCAACTTGTGTATTTTGTTTTTGTTGCCTGCGCTTTTGATGTCATATCCAAAAAATATCACTGCCCACATTAATATCATGAATTTTTTTTCTCTTTTTCTGCTAGTAGTGTTATGGTTCAGGTCTTCTTTATCCAATTTGAGTTGATTTTGTTATTGTTGTTATTGTTTATAAGATAAAGATCCAATTTCATTTATCTGCAAGTGGATTTCCAGTTTTCCCAGCACCATTACTTGAAGACGCTACCCTTTTCTCCATCATGTGTTTATAAGCACCCTTCATATAAAAACACAGGCTTATTTGGGGGTTCTCTATTCTGTTCCAATGATCGATGTCTTTTATCAATGTCACACTGCTTTGATTACTGTAACTTTATCATATATCTTGAAATAAGGAAGTATGATATGTCCAGCTTTACCTTTCTTGTTGATAACTGCTTTTGCTCTTTGGTTCTTTGGGGGTTCCCTAAGAATTTTAGGATTTTTTTCTATTTCTCTAAAAAAAAAAGTCATTGGAATTTTGATAAGGACTGCACTGAATCTGTAATCATTTTCAGTTTTACAGACACTTTAACAATACTAATTCTTCCAAATCATGAACATGGCACATCTTTTCATGTATCGATCTTCAATTCCCCTCATCAATGTATTACAATATTCAGTGTACAATTCTTCAATCTCCTTGGTGAAGTTTATTCATAAATATTTGATTCTTTTTAATGTTTTTGCCATCAGAATTTTCTTAATTTCATTCTGAGATGTTCATTGTGTATAGAGAACACCACTGATTTTTGTATCTTGCAAATGTACTAAAACTCATTTATGAGTCCTGAATTTTAGAATTTTCTATGTATATATTCATATCAACTGCAAACATATCATTTTTTTCTTTGTCTTATCTAATTATTCTGGCTAGAACTTCCACTAATGTCTTAGGTAAAAGTGGTGAAGAGCAAGCACCTTGTACCAGATTTTACAGAAAAGCTTTCAGTTTCTTCCCATTGATGTTAGCTTTACATTTTCATACATGGTTCTTGTGTGAATTGCATTGCTTCAATGATTACTTTGTTGAAAATTTTTATGATGAATGGATGTTGAATTTTATAAAATGGTTTTTCTGCATCTACTGAGATGTTCACATGGTTTGTATCTAGTTAAATACAAGTGTATCACAATGATTAATGTGCCCATGTTCAACCATTTTTGCATCCCAGGGATAAATCCTATTTGGTCATGGTATATTTATCCATGCTGTTGGATTCAGTTTGTTTGCATTTTATTGAAGATTTCTGCACCTATGTTTATCAGGAATACTGACCTACAGTTTTTTTCACATGGTGTCTTTGCTGACTGTGGTTATCAGAGTGATGCTGGCCTCATAAAATGAGTTTGGAGTATTTTCTCTTCAAGGGTTTTAGGATTGATATTTTCTTTGAATGTTTGGTAGAAATCAGCTATGAAGTCACTTTGTCCTGAATTTTTCTTTGTTGATAAGTTTTTTTTATTACTGACAATCTTATTTGTCTGTTCAGACTATGGCTTCTTGATTCAGTTTTGATAGAATACATATTTCTAGGAATTTGTCCATTTCTTCTACATTATTTTATTTATTCATAAAAAGTCCCTTAGGATCCTTTCCATTCCCAAGTCATCTGTTGCAATATCTCTTTAAATTCCGATTTTAGAAGAGTCTTTTTTTTCCCCCTTAATCTAGTTAAAGGTTTGATTTTATTTTTTCAAAAAACAACTGTTGTGTTTATATTATTTTCCTAGTCTATTTCTACTCTAATCTTACCTCCTTCCTTCTTCTAACTTTAGGCTTATGCTCTTCTTTTTCTAGTTCCTTGAGATATAAGATTGAGTTCTTCTTTTCTAATGTAGAAATTCATTGCTATAAAATTCTCTCTTAGTCCAGCTTCTCTTGCATCTCATTAGTTTTGGTATGTTGAATTCTCCTTTTATTTGTCTCAAGATATTTTTTAAATTCCATTTTTATTTTTTTTTATCCCATGGTTGTTCAAAACGTGTTTAGTTTCCACATATTTGTGAATCATCCTGTCTTCTTTCTGTTACTGATTTCTACTTTGAATCCACTGTGACTAGAAAAGATTCTTTAAATGATTTTTGTCTTTTTAAATTTACAACTAATTTTGTGACATAACATGAACAATTCTGGAGAACTTTTCATGTATACCTATGAAGATAGGAATACATGTGGAAAGTTCTACATGTCTGTTAGGTCCATTTTGTCAAGTGTCGTTCAGTTTTATTATTTTCCTTATTAGTTTTCTGTCTGAATGATGCATCCTTTATAAAGAGTGGAGTGTTAAAGTTCTCTACTATTATTGTGTAGCTATTTCTCCTTTTGGATCTTTCAATGTTTACTGTACATATCTAGGTGCTTTGATGTTGGGTGCATATATAACTGTTATATCTTCCTACCAAATCAAACCTTTTATCATTATATGATAATCTTCCTTGTCTCTTATGATAGTTTTGACTGAACATCTTTTTTGTCCAGTTCAAGCACAGCCACCTATGCTTTTTAGGTTACCAGTTTTATGGAAATATTTCTCCATCCTTTCATTTTCAGACTATGTGTGTCCTTAAATCGCAGGTGAGTCTCTTATAGATAGTAAACAATTAGGGTTATTTTTTTTCATTTTTAAATCAACCCTGAGGCTGAGGTCAAGCATTTTATTTATTTTTTTGAGAGAGAGAGAGGGACAATGAGAGAGTGAGAGAAAGATAATATCAATTTTATTTAGTTTTCCATGTGGCTTTCATTGCTCCCACACTTAGTTCTGTATGTAATGCTGGGGTTCGAACTCATGTCCTTGTGCATGCCAGGCAAGCATCTGTAATCGCTGAACCACCCCTCCAGTCCCAGGGTTGTTTTCTTGTTTTGTTTATTAAGAAATTTAGCTAATATACAATCAAAAATGTAGGGCTTGGGGATTTAGCTCAGTGGCACAGCGCTTGCCTAGCATGCGCAAGGCCTTGAGTTTGGTCCTCAGCCTCAAAAAATAAATAAATAAATAAAATGTATATAAAGTAACAATATGATACGCATCTATTCTTAAATCAGAATTACTCCCTAAATCCCTCTCAATTCTCCTTCCCTCTCCCCTCCCCCACCAGTCCCCTCCCTCCTCTTCCCCTATACATATCTAAGATTGCCCTAGATTATATGTTGATATACCCTTATTGGGTTTAACACATAAGATTGATTTCCTTTCACACAGGCCTGGGTTTAGCGCCAGCCTCCACAGATGAGTGAAAACACTTGACCCTTAACTCTCTGGGTTTGGCTAACTTTGCTCAGCATGATTTCTTCCATCACCATCCATTTACCTTCAAAGGCTGCAATTTCATTATTTCTAATTGCTGAGTAGACCTCCATGGTATATATATATATACCAGAGCTTTTGGATCCATTCATCCAGTGAGGGGCCTGGGTTGATTCCATAATTTAGCTATTGTGAATTGAGCTGCTATGAACATCAATTTCGCTGTGTCACTGTAATATGCTAATTCTAACTCCTCTGGAAAAATATCCATAAGAGGGATTGCTGGGTCATATGGTGGTTCATCCTTCATTTTTTGAAGATTCTCCACACTGCTTTCTAGAGGGACTGTACCAGTCTGCAGTTCCACCAGCAGTGTGCCAGTGTACCTATCTCCCTATATCCCCTCCAGCATCTGTTATTGTTTATATTCTTCATTTTTGCCTGTCTGACTGGAGTGAGGTGAAATCTTAATGTAGTTTTGATCTGCATTTCTCTGATTACCAGTGATTTAGAGCACTTCTCATGTATTCATTAGCTTGCTGAGTTTCCTCTGTTGAGAAGCTTCTATTTAGCTCTTTGGCCCATTTATTGATTGGGTTGTGTTTTTGATATGAAGTTTTTTGAGGACTTTGTAAATTCTGGATATTAGTCCCTTGTCAGAAGAACCACAGGCCATGATTTTCTCCCATTCTGTAGGAAGTCTCTTACAATTTTGATCGTTTTCTTAGCTATGCAAAAGCTTTTTAGCTTAATGGCATCCCACTCATTGATTTTTTACTTTAATTCTTTCACTTTAGGAGTCTTGTTGAGAAAGTCTTTGCCTACTCCCAAATGCTAGAGTGTTGGTCCTAACTTTTCTTCTAGTAGTTGTATGGTAGCTGGTTTAATTCCTAGTTCCTTAATCCATTTTGATTTTTGTGTAAGATGAGAGATAAGGATCTAATTTCAACTTTCTGCAAGTGGCTGTCCAGTTTGTCCAGCACCATTTGTTGAATAGGCTCTCTCTCCTCCATGTTATATTTTGACCTCCTTTGTCAAAGATCAGATGTTTAAAGATTTGAGGGTTTGTTTCAGGGTCTTTTACTCTATTCCATTGATCTTCTTTCCCATCTTGATACTAGTACCATACTGTCTATGTTACTATAGCTCTATAGTATAGTTTTAGATCTGGTATGACAAAACTGCCTGTTTCATCTTTCTTGCTTAGTAATAATGTTTTGGCTATTCTGGGTTTCTTATTGTTTCAAATGAATTTGAGAATTGCTTTTTCTATATCTGTGAAGAATGACATTGGTCTCTTGATGGTTTTTTTTTTAACCCATTCAGCCACTCTGTACCTTCTGATTGGAGAGTTTAGTTCATTTACATTTGAAGTAGTTATTATAAGGTAAGGGTTTACTTTTGCCATCTTATTAAATTTTTCTGTCTGTATTGTAGTTTTCTTAGTTCTCTTTTTTTGGTGTCATTTGGTTTGATGATTTTTTGTGGCCATACACTTTCTTTTTGTCTCTAACATTTTTGTTTTTGTTTACAATAGGGTTCACGCTGAACATTTTCTAGCTATTTGCATCCCTATAACATATACACTTTACATAATTAATCCCAGATTATATTCCTTCCTATATTGTGTTTCCATTAACAAATTTCCATTACTACATTTGTCTCCTAATTTATATATGTCTGATAAAATTTTCATATCACAAAATGTTACAATTTTTTTCAACCATTTTAAAATATGAACCCATCATTAGCACATAGGCTAGACAAATTGAAACACAATATGTTTTTATCCTGAAGCTATAATCTGCAGACTTACGATCTAAACATATATATGTATACACACATGCGCATGTGCACGCGCACACACACCCTTAAAAACTGTGAAAACAGATTTTTCCTTAAACCTGAGTCGGTAGTGATTCAAAAACAAAGGTGGAAGATTTTTTTTTCTTTTTGTATTTTTTTTTTAATTCTGTTTTAACACAACATCCGATCAGTTTGAAAAAATAATTTGTTAGAGTCAGGCATAGTAGTACATACCTGTAATCCCAGTGACTCATGAGGCTGAGGCCTCAGCAACTGAGCAAGGCCCTAAGTAGCTTAGTGAGACCCTATCTCAAAATAAATAAAAAAGGGCTATGGATGTGACTCAACTGTAAAGTACCTCTGGATTCAATCCCCAGTACCCTTTATGTGTACATGGAAAGCATCCTTCAGACATGGATAATGAATGAGGGAGGGGGAGATCAGTGGAGTAGATGGGGGATAAGGTGACAGATGCAGGAAGGAGGCAACAAACAGGGACTGAGTGGAATGGGTCAGATTCCATGAATGTATAGGTTTGTTGATATGAACCAGGCTACAATGTATAGCTATAATGCTCTAATAAAAATAATAATAATACTTTGTTAGTACTAGGAAGACAAATTTGCTAGAGGATTTTTTTAAATGGAAAACCTTTCCATAAACTGAAAATAGAACTGAAAACATAAATATGATGTACAGGTGACATTATACATGTAACAGGTGGACCAAAAAAAACTGTGACTTACCAGCAACATTACAACTAATTAAATAAAAATGAAACAGACTAAACTTTCACTTGGACCATAAATTTTTAAAATTAATTTCAAAAACAAACTAAGATATTTAATCATATTCCTCACTATATATAAAAATACAATTATATATAATATTTTGGTAAGAATAAAGTTTTTTGTACTCTTATTAAATTTTTAAGTAGCTTTTCATCTTTTAAAACTTTTGTGTTTTAACTAAGAAATATGTTAGTATGTATGTTAGTATATGTATAAACTTATAAATAAGTCTATGTGCTCTTAAAACAGTGCCCAGCATATAGGAAACCCTCAATAAATATATTAAATAAGTGCTCAAATTTCTCTATTACTGACTGAATATAGAATCAAAAAGTTTGACCTATATTGGTCTAGATGAAAAACAACAGTGGCTTGAAATATGCTTTGCTTTATGGTTTGGAGGTAGCACCATAAGACTTTACTGATAACCTGAATGTGGGATAAAGAAAAGAAAGGCTTCGTGATGACCCCACTACTATGGCCTGAGACAAACAGAAGTGCCAGTTATTAGTTTCATAGTAATAAATCTGAGTACTAGCATCTTTTCATCAGACTTTCTATACCTCAATTTTCTTCACAGAAAACATGATAATTTACCTTTATAAGCTTCACAGCATGAAGAGAAAACAAGACATATAATATGTCTTTTATTATATGACAAGACATATAATAAAACTGACTGATAAAACATTTTTAAAAATCTTTTTTTAATGGTGCTGGATAAACTAGACAGCCACTTGCAGAAAGTTAAAATTAGACCCATATCTTTCTTCTTCTTGCACAAGAATCAAATCAAAATGGATCAAGGAGCTAGGAATTAAACCAGCTACCTTGCAACGGATGGAAGACAAATTAGGTCCAACACTTCAGCATTTGGAAGTAGGCAAAGACTTTCTCAACATGTCTCCTAAAGTGAAGGAAGTAAAGTAAAAAATCAATGAATGGGATGCCATAAAACTAAAAAGCTTTTTCACTGCCAAGGAAATAATCAAAAGAGTCAAGGTTTCCTATGGAAATGGAGAGAATCATGAGCTACAATTGCTCTGACAGGGTCTTCATATCCAGAATCTACAAAATCCTCAAAAACCTCAACTACAAAAACACAAACAACCCAATTAATAAATGGGCCAAAGAGCTAAATAGAAACTTCTCAACAGAGGACATTGATCAAGCCAATGAATACATGAGAAAGTGCTCTAAATCACTAGTAATCAGAGAAATGCAAATGAAAACTACTTTAAGATATCACCTCATGCCAGTCAGATTGGCAAAAATGAAGAAAATAAACAATATTATGCTGGAGGGGTTGTGGAGAGATAGGCACACTAGCACACTGTTGGTGGAACTGCAGACCGGTACAGCCCCTCAGGAAAGCAGGGTGGAGAATCCTCAAAAAACTAGGGATGAGCCCATCATATGATCCTGCTATTCCTCTCCTGGGTATTTTTCCAGGGGATTTAGAATCAGCACATTACAGCAACACAGCAATATCTGTGTTCATAGCAGCTCAATTTACAATAGCTAAATTATGGAATCAACCCAGATGCCCCTCG
>PVKS010025255.1:0-30071 GCA_004027875.1 Aplodontia rufa
CCTGTAAATTGTAAAAGTGCTGGATCAAGGTCGATTTTCTCGTTTCTTTGGTCATTTCTGGTAAATGTTTGTTGAAATCACTAATATGTGAACCTCAGCCATATGCACAATTATGTCTTCCTAAACACCATTACAATCCAATCCTATTTTATCTCTAGAATTTTTTTCTCTATTTCATCCCAGTAGAATTAAGTTCTACCAAAGAGATACCATCTGACTTATTTTATGCTGTATCCTTAGCATGAAGTGCTATGTTTAGGTGCTTAATAAATATGACCTGAAAATGAATGAAAAGAAAGAGGACAGTGTGTGTTCATTCAGGAAAAACCACTCTGCTGGCCTTGAATTTCCATTTAGGAGTGGGCCTAGAGGAGGGGTTAACAGGCACTTTGTATGCTTAGGGGTGTTGAGGTTGCCTTGGGACGCCAGGTACAGTTGTAGGAAGAGCCAAAGTCCTGGCCTGGTCACTTATAACATGTATAAAAATTGGAATATATCTCTTAAAACTCTCTAAGCTTCAGTTCATCATCTGTATAATAAGCTATTTCAGAGGTTCAGTGTAAAATTAAATGAGACCATAATGGCACAGAGTAAATAATTTAGTTCCTTTCTGCCTGTCCCTGAAGGCTATAAAAAGAGGAAGCAAACCAGGATCCCTGAAAAGTGGTCTAATGTTTTTTCCCCTTCTAGCCACCTTAGCAAATGTTCTTCAGGAGATAATCTCTAGCTACATTGTCAGGAATCTAGCTCACAGGTCAAGTTTGAAGACATGAATAGGTTCTCAAAACATTGAGCATGAATATACCTTGCAAGAATACTAATAGATTCATTTATCTTTTCTAAACCTTATATCAACTTACATTAAACAGCTGAGGCTATCCCACAGAGATAAGATGATAAATCTATTTTAAAGAACTTTAGGTGCTAATTCTGCCACTACATGGGCTTTCTCTGGTCATTAAAAATCTGTGATTCTAGGCATTTGGTGACAACTTCTATTATAACCTACTTCTGCTTGAACACATGTCACTCCATACATTCAATTCATTCTATAGATTCATTTAATAAGCATCAAGTAAGTACCAACTGCAAGTCCAGTCCTGTAAAAAAGTCACCAGACAATAGTAGTTATTAAATGTTATGCATTGCAATTGAACCTCTTCTGACCATCAGGTCATTCAATTCCTCACTTCATCCCATGAGCACTATGATTATCTCCATTTTACAGATAAGACAATGGACGATGAAGAAACTGCCTAATAAACAGTGAGATTAGTATCGTAATAGGCCTTTCCTATCCTAATAGGCCAAACCCCATGCTGTTCATCACTATACTCTAGCAAGTAGATCCCGAGCATGCATTTAGTACCTACCAGGGTATTTGATACTTGCATAAATTAAAGAGAGATGAAGTTAGATTATGACCTTCCTGGGGGGGGGGAGTTTCTATGAAAGATATAAAATAACCACCCAAGAAAAGAGACACAAAATTGAACAGGGCACTAAAGGTATGAGTTAGCATAGTTAGGGGAAAGTTTTATTCTACAACCATGCAACAATATAAGGAGGATAGACCAGCCCAGGCATAACAGATACAAATGCTTAGAGGGCCTTACAGGTAATATAAATGAATGAAATGGACTAGGCTGTGGCATACTGGAAGCACATTCACCATCTAAGTACCAGCTTGACTCTACCTGGTCACTGTCATCATGGAGAAATGCAGATCCAGAACTGAAAGAACTTTTTCAAAAAAAGCTGAAAAATCTGCTTTTTGATGTGAAATCTTTGAACTTTTAAATGCTGATTAGAAATTGAACACTGAAAAACAAAACATACACAATTAATCTAGATTCAGCTATTATTCGATAAACTTTTTACCATCAAGGACCACAATTTACCTTCCATAGCCTTCAGAATTTGATAGTCTTTGATCTAATGGAAACCATTTTTGAGTATTTAATTAGTTTTCTTACAAGAATTAAGTGCATTATTAATAACTGACAAATCAGGTCATGATGGCAAAGAACCACTTACACAAACTAAACAAAGAAATTTGGCATTTTCGTTAGAGTATAAATTCGTTGCAGCTAAATGTTGATTTCCCATTAAAATTTTAGGAATACTAAAGATAGTGCATAGATTTTATTTCCATTTTCATGAATCCTCTTGGGATCTGAGAACATGAGTTATAAATTACTGGATTAAGCAAAGGGGTTCTAGTATTTGGTGGCAGATAGGCCTTGTAGGAAAAAGGTAGGATCTGAAGTCTGAAATCGGTTGAATCCCAGCTCTTAACCCACTAGCTAAATGACCCTCAAGGAATTATTTAGCTTCTTTTATTCATTTGCAACATGAGAATAATTACACCTATTTTGCAGGACAATAAGGAGTAAATTAAATCAAGTATGGAAGCTACTTTGCAGGGTGCCTGCCACTTAGCAGAGGATTAAACAATAAGACTTCTTTAAACTCTGTTCTAAAGTCTACACTCAAAATCTGAATCCATGTTAAATACTCTCTTTGGGTCACCTATAATCCAATCACTGACTTTCTAATCCTTATTCCCCACCTAGATTTCCAATTTTGCTTTTTTTCCTAATAGGCGTTAAGCAATGCTCCTTCACCCCAAGGCACAATAAATATAATTCAGTGAAAGCTATATTGCAGCACAGGGCTGTGAGTACCCTTAGAGACTGCTTATGGTGTTTTTTTTTTTTCCTTTTAACGTTTTGTTTCTGTTCGACACAGTCTTACATATTGGAGGGAATCATTACATATTCCTGCATACATGGATATTGAAAAAGTAAATGAAGGCTGATCCTAGTCCAGGATCTGGCCACCTCCATCCATTCCCTGATCTCATGTGTCTCTTCTATAATACCCCCAATGCTATAAATGGAATTGAGCATGTACATGTATATTAATTTTTGAAATTTTTGAGTTTCTCTGTCTGCCTGTGTATAGTTGGGCTTCTTAAAGAGAGAAAAAGAGAGAGAGAGAGAGAGAGAGACAAAGAATCAATTTTATTAGTTTTTCACATGACTTTCATTGCTGTGACACTTCGTTGTGTACATGGGGCACTAGGGTTCAAACTCACATCCTTGTGCTGCTAGGCAAGCACTGGAACCACTGAGCCACCACTCCAGGCCCAACTATGATTTTATTACTTAAACTTAGCTAACTTTCATCCTGTCGGGTTTTACTCTAGCTTCCACAAATGAGAGAGAACATTTGGCCCTTAAGTCTCTGTGTTTGGGATATTTCACTCAGCATAATTTTTTTTTCCATTTCCAACCATTTGGATACAAATGCCATGCTATTATCATTCTAATAGCAGAGTAGAACAGAACTCCATTGTATACATACACCAGTTTTTTAATCCATTCATCCAGCAAGGAGCATTTGGGTTGGTTCCACAGTTTAGCTACTGTAAACTGAGTTGCTATAAACATTGATGTAGTTGTGTTTTTGTAGTAGGGCGATTCTAGCTAGTTTGGGAAAATACCCAGGAATGGGATAGCTGGGTCATGAGGTGATTTTTGAGGAGTCTCCACACTGCTTTCCAGAGTGGCTGTACAAGTTTGCAGTCCCACTAACACTGTGTTAGTGTTCCTTTCTCCCCAAAACCCCTCCAGCTTCTGTTATTGTTAGTACTCTTCATTTTTGCTACTCTGACAGGAGGTGGAATCTCAGTTAAGTTTTAATTTATATTTCTCTGATTGCTAGTGATGTAGAACATTTTCTCATATATTTATTGGCTTTTTGGGCTTCCTCTGTTGAGAAGTTTCTGTTTAGTTCCCTAGACCATTTATTGACTGGATTGTGGTTTTGGTGTTCATCTTTTTCCAGTTCTTTGTATATTCTGGATATTAAACCCTTGTCAAAGATGTAGCAGGCAATGATTTTCTCCCATTCTATAGGTTCTCTCTTGACACTCTGGACTAATTCTTTAGCTGTGCAGAAGCCTTTCAGTCTAATGACACCCCACTCATTGATTCTTGGCTTTAATTCTTGCACTATGGGAGTCTTGTTAAGGAAGGAAGTGCCTACACCAATGTGGTGGAGTGTTGACCCTATTATTTCTTCTAGCAATTGTGTAATTGCTAGTTTAATTCCTAATTCTTCGATCCATTTTGATTTGATTTTTGTGCAGCACGAGAGGTAAGGATCCAATTTCAGCTGTCTGCATATGGCTGTCCAGTTCGTCTAACACCATTTGTTGAACAGGCTATGGTTCCTCTATGCTATATTTTGGCCCCTTTATCAAATATCAGATGGTTAAAGACTTGTGGGTTTATCTCAGTGTCTTCTAGTCCGTTCCATTGATCTTCACGTCAATGCCACGCTGTTTGTCACTATAGCCCTATAGTATAATTTCAGGTCAGGTACTGTGACACCTCCTGTTTCATCTTTCTTGCTTAGTAATATTTTAGCTATTCTGGGTTTCTTGTTATTCTAAATGAATGTGAGAATTGCTTTTCCTATATCCATGAAGAATGTCATTGGTATCTTGATGGGGATTGCACTGAATCTGTACAGGGTTTTCGGTAGAATGGCCATTTTTATTATAGTGTTTCCACCTAACCAAGAACATGGAATATTTTTCCATGTTCTCAAAACTTCAATTTATTTTTTTAATGTTCAATAGTTTTCATTGTAGAGTTCTTTTATATCCTTTGTTAGATTAATGCCCAAGTATTTCATTCTTTTGAGGATATTGTGAGTGGGGCAGATTTCCTGATTTCTTCTTCAGCAGAATTGCTGCTGGAGTATAGGAACCATGTTGATCTTGTAACCAGCTACTTTGCTAAATTTATTTACAAGCTCTAGAAGTCTTCTGATAGAGCATTTTGGGAATTCTAGGTATAGGATTTTGCAGTTGCAAATAGAAAAGTTTGACATTCTCTTTTTCTGTTCAAATTCCTTTGATTTCCTTCTCTTGTCTGATAGCATTGACTAGGGTTTTGAGGACTATATTGAACAGGAGTGGTGATAGTAGACAGCCTTGTCTTGTACCCAATTTTAGTGAGAATGGTTTCAGTCTTCTTCCATTAAGTATAATGTTGGCTATGGGCTGTCATTAATGGCTCTTATAAAATTAAAATATGTTCCTTTGATACCTCTCTAGAGTTTTGAGCATAAATGGGTGTTGAATTTTATGAAAGACCTCTTCTGCATCAATTGAGATGATCATATGGTTTTTGTTTATAATTCTGTTTAAGTGGTGAATCACATTTATTGATTTGCATATGTTGAACCAGCCCTGCAATCCTGGATGTATTATCTTTTTGATGCGTTTTTGAATATGGTTTGCTAGGATTTCATTAAGGATTTTTGTGTCTACATTCATCAGGGAAATTGGTCTGTAGTTTTCTTGATGTGTTTTTGTTTGGGTTTTGGTATCAGGGTTATGTTTTCCTCATAAAAAGTATTTGGGAGGGTTCTGTCCCTTTCCATTTCATGGAATAGCTTACTAAAGAGGTGTTAATTCTTCTGTAAAGGTCTGGTAGAACTCTGCTGAAAATCCATAAGGTCCTAGGCTATTTTTTTTTTGGAAGGCCTTTGATTGCTATATCAATTTTGCTACCTGAGATTATTTATTTAGGTTTTCAGTGTCCTCTAGTGTTAATGTGGGAATGTTATATGTGGCTAGCTAGGTATTTGTCCATGTCTTCTAGATTATCAAACTTGGAGGATCATAGTTTTGCAAAATAAGTTATGATAATTCTAAGGATTTAAGTTGAGTCAATGGTGATGTCTCCATTTTCATCTTTGATTTTGTTGATTTCCTTCACTTCATTCTTCCTTTTGGTGAGGTTCGTTAGGGGTCAAGGGATCTGTCAATTTTATTTATTTTTTCAAAGATCCAACTCTTTGTTTTGTTGATTCTTTGTACTGATTTTGTTGCTGTTGTTCTCAATTTCATTGATGTCAGCTCTGATCTTTGTTATTTCCTGCCTTCTGTTGGATTTTGGGATTGGATTGTTCCTCTCTTTGTAAGGATTGGAGGTGAAGCATAAGTTTATTTATTTGGTCTCCTGATTTTTGATGAAGGTACTCAGTGCTATAAATTTACCTCTTGAGAATGCTTTCATACTGTTCCACAGATTTTGATATGCTATGTGATCATTTTCATTCGTTTCCAAGAATTTCTTGATTTCTGTTCTCATTTCATCTATCATCCATTCTTCATTAAAGAGGGTATTAATGCAATCTCCAAGCATGTATATACTTTCTGCTGTTTTTCTTGCTGTTAATTGCTAAGATCATACCATTGTGGTCTGACACGGCAAATGTCTGTTAAGTCTGATTGATTTTCGAGTTGTTTAGAGATATCTTTATTGATCTTTTGCTAGGATGGTTTGTCTATTGTTGAAAGTGGTATATCAAAGTCCCCCAGTATTACTGTGTTGAAGTTGATAAGTGGTTTAATGTCCTTGCCCTTTTTCCACATATTTGGCAGGGTTGTAATTGGGGGTATAAATGTTAACTATTATGATGTCTTCTTGATGCATTGTTCCTTTTCCTATGGTGACTTTCTTTATCCTTTCTAATTTTTGGTCGAAATTAACTTTGTCAGATATAAGGATCCTAACACCAGCTTGCTTTCTTGAGCCAGATGCCTGGTAGGTTTTTTTTTTGCCAACCTTTCTCCTTCAATCTCTGTCTTCTTTTGGCTGTGAGGTGTGTCTCCTATAAGCAGCATATTGTTGGATTTTGTTTTTTGATCTAGGCTGCTAATCTGTATTTTTTGTTTGAGGCATTGAGTCTATTCACATTCAGTGTTAGAACAGATATGTGTGATTCTGGATCCCTTGCATTGTGACCTTGGTTGTATTTTGCACTATCTTGGATATCTTTTAGTGAGTTACATTTTTATTGACTTTCCTCTCTGTTTATGGGCTTTGGGAGTTGTTAGCTTGCTCCTGTTTGAAGTTTGTCTTTGAGTTCTCTGTAGAAATGGTTTTGTGTTCATGTATGTTGCTAGTTTGTTCTTATCATGGAAGTATTTTATTTCCCTACCGTATTTAAAGCTGAGTTTTGCAGAGTATAATAGTATAAATCTGTAAGGAAACTGGTGAGGCACAAATCAACACTATTTTGTGAATCAGAAAACAGAAGCTCTAAAAAGTTGGAACTTATAATTGGTCACTGAATTAGTGAGAAATGGAACTAAACCAGTGACTCCAAAGTCATGACTTTTGTCATATACTCTGGGCTGCAAGAGGCAATGGCCAATGAGAAGCAGGAGAGGAGCCCTATGTAGGTTGAATGGTAACTAGTCTGCTTCTCTATAAATGTTAAGTGTGCAAAAAACAGAACTTGTTCTAGGATGGACTTAATATGCAAAATTAGGTGTATCCTGTTGTTTAACTATTAAGAAAATAAAACCTGTGTTAGGTAAATATAAATTATTACCTTAGACCATATATATTAGCCTTTTTAGGGCAGCATGGCAGGATACTTTTTGATTTGGCCTTCCTTTCCCAATTACCCTTTTACCTCGTGCCCACCTTGGAGGGTAGAAGTCCTAAAAAACAAAGTACTTCCACTTCCCACCCCCAGGCTTTTTTTCTTACTATATCTGACTGGACTAGCTATGACTACCTAACTTAAGAGTAGCTAATTAACAGATGATTTGGTGGGGTTTCTTTTTGAGACAGTGGTGAAGCAATGGTGACATAAGAAAACTGTGGAGCTTGACTCAAAGGGTGTGTGGGCAAGTAGAAATTAGAAAAGAGGAGAGACACAAGTAAATAGAGGAGGCCTAAGAGAGAAAAGGAAGAAAAGGAACCCCTCCCCCAAAAAAAAGAGACCAAAAAAGCATTCTCTAGTCCTGACCACCTCCCACTTCTAACTCTACCAGGCACAGAAGTACTTACTTTGACAGGGTCCTATGAAATGTACCATATCCTTTTGATATCAGTATGTCATCTGAACATGTGGGTGGATTTCTGTTTCTTACAATTACATAATTGCTAATAAGAAATAGGAGACATAGTTGTAACAGAAAAATAAGAGTAGATGTTTAAACAGACTACATTTCTATCAGGTGCAGAAAGAACAGGGAAGAATGAATGAATGTAACTTCAAGACTGAAAAGGTCCCAAATAGGGCTTCCTTAAAATATACAATATTTATTTCTATTATATACATGCTCTTTTTTTAGAAGTAGAGGGAAAATGTTGGCAAAGTACTACTAACAAAAACAAACAAAAAAAAACATGAAGCTGACAACACTCCAACAGTGTAAGAATCATGTACATTTCCCACTGCAAACTATGCTCAAATTTACCTTCTAACCAACAGTTAATACTATGATTTCCATTCTCTACTTTCCACCAGTCAACTTACTGCTGTACAGCTCTGTTCGGATCATTAGTCAGAGTAAGTTAACACCTGTGAAATTTTCCCATTCCCCAGGAAGAACCAGTCACTTTATTCTGCCTCCCATGGCCCTTATACACTTATTTTTGTGGGCTCTGATACTGGCACATAACTTTTTTCTCACCGGACTACAAGTGCCTCAAGAGCAGGGTCCAGGTGTATTCATTATTTCTGTTATGCCTTGTGCTGTACCTGTTACATATGCCTGTGGAATGGAGCAATGCCCATCAACTCTGTCTCATCAGGAAGTCCTAGAAACAGTAATAAAGACTTAAAATTTTTCCGTAACAAATCAACTGGGCTACAAACTATTTAACAATTTCAACTGAGTTACCCTGTCATTTCAGTTGTAGAAGGGGGAAGGACAGTGTCCTTCAATAATACATCAGAATTCAGTCAAAGCAAGGCCTTCCAGTTGAAAGTTACATACTGAAACAAAGGATGGGATAGGCCTGGGAATAAGAAGATTTTAAAAAGAAACCAAACTGTTAAGTACAGTGTAGCCCTTGTATTTAGAGAGCCTGTACTGTGCAATAAATTTAATACTGAAGAGTTAAAGTAGCCACTTAACTGAACAGACCATCTGAAAAAGTACCAAACTCAGCATTTTAGATGAAAGAGTTAAAGTATCATGATACAGAGCTAAAATGAATTTTCTTAGAACACAATTTATGGGTTGTGATGGTTCATCTGGATTGTCAACTTGATTGGATTGGGAGATGCTTATGAAATACCTAGGATTAAAAGACTTGTATCTATGAGGCTGCAGAGAGCACTGGCATGTGGAATAGCAGACTGAGTGGGGAGACCTGCCCTGAACATGGCAGCATGATCCAAGAGGCTAAGGGTCCAGATGGAGGGAAAAGAAAGAAAGAAGGAAAGAAAAAAGAAAAGTAAAGTAAAAGAAAAAGAAAGAAAGAAAAAAGAAATATGCCACATTGAATCAGCACTGGATTCAGCTGGATTATTCTTGTGCAGGGAAGTATGTTGCTGCTGTTATTGTTCATGGGCATCAGACTCCAGTTTTTTTTCAGTCTTCCAACGTGAATTTTCATCAGTGACACTCCAAGGAGTGAGTTTCCAGGCTTCAGTTTCAGATTGGGGTTGCATCATTGGTCCCACTTATTATGAAGCTTCCAGCTTCTTGGAGTGAACATTTATTTACTGGTTCCTCTGGCTCTCCAGACTACAGCCAGCCATTGTGGGACTATCCAGTTTCTGATTACATATGGCAATCTAATAATTCTCCTTTTATAAATACATACATATGTGCATAATTACATATACGTACAAAGCACAAACACACCCCTGGAGGTGGTTCTGTTCCTCTAGAAAACCTTGACTAACACATGAGTCAAACAGACACTGGTTGATGGCAACTCAGATTTATAGAGATTTTTAAAATGCGAAGTGGAAAAAATAGTTCCCTCTTCGATAACTGTACTCTCCTACTGGCAAAACTGAAGAAGGGTGACACAGGAAGCCATTAACAACTGTGATGTGATATTGAAAGTGCTCTGCTAAAGGTCAGAGTATCACTTTTTAACTATTCTCTATAATTTAAATAGGAACAACAAAAATTAAAGGAGCTTAACTGTGATCAAGATACTACTCTTGCTATTGGAGATACAATTACAAAAGTACAGTGCTGACTTAGATGGACTAGCGCCTTGAGGCTACAGTAGGTGCATCCTGCCACCTCTCCCACTAAATTAAAATTACCTAAATCCCAGGGAAGAAGTGCTCATTTACTTACCTAGTCATATGGGTAAACTGGATCAAAGACATTTGGGGTCTCTCAGAGGCAATTTCTTTCTAATCTGCTTACTACAATGGAGATCAAAAGAGCAGGAAAGGCTCCCCCTGCCTGAACCAAGTGACCCAAGAAAGAGAGAAAGATATGGGCATGGCAACTTTTTAGTTCAAGAACTGTTAAATTATTATCCCTACAAATGGAGGGGTCAAACGATTGCTAGACTCTCACCAATCAGGCTACCCCATGGGAAGGAGAAACTAAAGGAAAAAAGAGAGGTGTGAAATATGCCCTTCAGAAGGGAAAAGAACTGGCCAAAAGTTTGATTCCACTGACATTTGGGAAAAGGGAAAAATAAGGTTCTTCCCAGACATTTAGATTGACATTTGTGAAGATATTATCATGCCAGGATAACATGTTATGGTTGGAGAATCATAACAGAAGGCTACATTAGTCCAATGAACTCAAGATTCTATGGGCTTAAAGATGAAGAAGATATTCTATCTCCTTTTTAGACTCACAGTAGAACCAAGGAGAAAGTGAGAGCTATACCCCAAAGGAAAAAAAGAAAAGCACATACCCAATGTATTCAGACAAATGCAAAAAATGGAGTTGTTTCATCATCTTTTATCTCCAAACTAAATTTCCCTCCCAATAGCACGATTTCTAGTAGTGGCCTTCCAAAACACTGACTTTGAAGTTTTAGAGCCATAGAGAGATAGAAGTGGAAGGAACCTTTTGGACCACATCAAATTGAGGACTCTTTATTTTGTAAATGTTTAAAAATCAAGCCCAGAGAAATTCAAGGACTTTTCTGAGTTTACGTATCTAAGTAATGCCAGAGCTAGGCTTGCTCTTGAAGCTCAGGCTCTTGGTTTAGCCATCCTTCTCCTTCATTCCCCAAATACTTTCACTAATTAAGTCACTCCATTTTCCCTACCCTTGTTTCCCCCACCTATTCTTTTCTTCCCATTGCTACTATTCTTATCCAGATCTAGAACTTTTAACAGTTTTTATCTGAATCACTGCAACAATGTTTTAATCTAGTGGGCATTTAGGTCTCTTCTCCCCATCCAAAATCACCTCTCACTCTGCCACAACAGTAAGCCCCTGATCTACTGACCGCTGTAGGATTTTTCTTTTGCCAGCATGCATCACCTAGGGTCTCTCCTGTGACCTTCATCTTGGAATAAAGGAGAATGGAGCAGAGCTAAAGCTATCTACAACAGTCTGTGAAATAAACTAAACGTTAGCTTTTTCATCAGAGACCAAAACACCTAACAAGAACAACTCAGAGGAGGGAAAGGTTTGGGGGGGGGTGGTTCACTGGTTCGGAGGCATCAATTCTCGTATAACCAGATACATATAATTTCTGGACCAATATGAGGCAAGATATCACGGGGAAGGGCCCACAGGAGGAAACCTGCTTAGCTCGTGGAGGGATCAGGAATCAGAGAGCAAACAGACAAGGGGCCTGAAGGGAAAAACAATACTTCTTGGGCATGCCTCAATGACCCACCTTTTCCAACCATACCCCACCTGCCTACAGTTACCACACAGTCAGTCCATTCAAACCAGGATGGACCTATCAGCTCACAGCTCTCATAATCTAATCACTGCATCTCTGAATATTACTACATTAAAAGGAGCTTTTGGGAGACACCTCATAATAACATAACATCAACATTTGCTGTTGTTGCTACTGAGGTTTCAGCACCATGTGCATATCCCACACATCCAGATTTTTAAACTGAATGAATCATCTCATTTAGACCTCACATCAACCTTATGTTAGAGAGTACTATCTATCATCTCCATTTTACAAATGCGAAAGTCAAGACATAGGAAGTTTAAATAGTGGCGCTAAGGTTACATAGCTAGTAGGTGGTAAAGATAGAAATCAAACCTAGAACCTCTGACTTCAAAGCCCGTATTCTTTAACTAGTGTATCACAATGACTGATAATTAAAACTGCTAGACTGAGGGCTGGAGTAGTGGCTCAATGGTTACAGCACTTGCCTGGCATGTGTGAGTACATAGGTTCAAACCCCAGCACCATGCACACAACGAAGGATCCAAGCAAATAAAGCCACATGAAAAACTAAATAAAAATTGATTCTTTCTCTCACTGTTCCTCTCTCTTAAAAAAAAAAAAAACAACTGGTAAAGTGAAATAAACATTTGGTCCTTAATTGTTTTCTCTTACTGCTATCTGATTATTTCAATTATAACCTGAAATCTCTTCCATCATTTCCCCTTAACTGGTAAGCAACATAAGCACCAAAATTTCATCCTAACTGGAGCTCAAATTGGTCAAGGCTCAAAAAAGACTTGTTCATTAACTGTGGCTGGTTCAAGGCAAAAGTTCACTCACAATTTTAGTCCTCAGGGAGTCAGAAGTCTGGACTGGGCCCTTCTCACTCAGAGTTCTGAGGCAAAGACTTAAGGATAGAAACATTTTTAAGGGTCTGATGGAGAGAAAACCCTTCACCCTCTGGCCAGGTGTCAGCCCTATCACTCAAAGACTGGGAAAAAGAAAAATGATTATCTAGGAAGACTTTAAAAATAAGAATGAAGAAGTGTGGCCTCAGACAGAAAAGCAGGAATCAACACACAATCTGTTAATTTTAGGAAATAAAATATCTTAGGACAACAAAGTTTAGTTCACAGTCTGCTTTTCCAGAGAGTATCCTACACACTATTTCTGGTTTAGACAGTCCCCATTCTTAAACCTTTCATCTATACAACACAGGTTAAAAGCTGAAAGGGCAGCCACCATCATGAAAGGGCCTCTGTGGCCTGTCACTTGCCAAGTACAGGGAGAAGTGTGCTACCCAAATTTATTTAGGAGCTCTTCTGCCAAAGTCTTGAGAATCATTTACTTATGCCTTCATCCCTCACCTTTTCTGAAGGCTCAAATAGTGATAGGACAATTGAGTAGGCTTTAAACGAAAGAAGCCTATAAACCAGCCTTGAATAGTTACATTAAAATCCATTTTTAAAAGAGACATGGTGGAAGAACTTATTTATTTCAGTGCATGCCTATAACAGTGATTTGACTCTGCACTCAGATAGCTTCAGTTCAAACACTAGCCCAACCATTTATTAGCTGTGACTCCATGTAAATTATTTAATCTATGTTTAAATTTTCTCATCTGAAATAGTAACAATATCTATTCCTGAGATGCTGTGGTAAGGATTAAAAGGAATTATAACATGCAACACTCTTAGAACAGTGTCTGGTATACGGTAAGCCCTCAATCAGTATTAGCTATTAGGGCCATGATCTTTATTTTCTGGGCACAGTCATGGGTCAGCCCAGAAGGGGCCTAGTCAATCATATTCGAAGTTGAGAACATGAGAAAGTATTGTTTGTATATGTAGTCAGCAAATAATATAACAGATCTATAGAGGTTAAGAAAGACAATAAAAACCCAAATAAGGAGTATTCAGCAACTTTGTCTCTGGGCCGCTGCTTGTGCCACCCTGCCACCCTAGGACTTGTTGTCTAACAAGAACAAAGAGTCCATGCCTCTGGTCCCCAAAATGGCAGGCACACAGGACATCCTAATGAGGACCTCCTCAGAGCAGCTTGTCCAACTGCCATGTGGGCCCAGCCCTCTGGTCCCAGGCCTCTGGTTCCAGGCCAGCAGGGGCACAAGATACTGAGAGGACCCTGGCCTCCACGCATACCAGCCAGGTCTAGTTATATTTGGCCTGTCCCACTGCCAAGGATTCCAGGTCCCAGAACTGTGCTCAAGCAGGCCCCTTCAGGACTGCCCCATGCCTCTAGGACCCCCAGGACCCAGCAATGCACCACTGCCACTATGCTCCAACAATCTAGTAGGCTAACCTGTATTTACCACCAGGTTCCAGATCTAAGCCCTGGAGCCTAGATCTAAAAGGTGCAGCAAAACAAGGTACAAGGCAGAAGCAGCCTTCTGAAAGAAGGTGGTCATCAGAGGAGTGGTGTCTGACCCAACTTGTTGACCTGCAAGGAAGAAGAACGTGAAGACCTGCCTTGCTTTCCTTAAGGAACCTCAATCCAAAGATCAAGAAGAAGCTCTTCAAAAATGAGAAATCAAACTAAAAAAGGTTTGCATCAAACCCAAAACTAACTCCCCTACCAAGGAACCCATAGGCAAGGAGCAGGATGAATACTTAGAAAAAATTATTAACAATCTGATTACTAAAAGGAATAATGGACTAAAAGAGTATTTAATGAATGAATTATGTAAGCAAATTCAAGAGATAAAAAACTATTATCAAAGAAATAGAAATAATGAAAAAGAAGTAACAGAGCTAAATTCTGTAGTCAATCACATCAGAGAAATGCTGGAAGAATTTAATAATAGACTAACCTCTAAAGAAAACAGAACCTCAGTTTTTGAATAAAGAACTTCCAATGAGGATAGGCTTGAGTAAGCTTGAACACATGACACAAAAAACCCAAAAAACAAAAAAACAAACCTCACAGAGCATGAGCAGGATTTTCAAAATGTCTGTGATGAAATCAGAAGAAACAATCTAAGAGTAATTGAGATACAAGAAGTGCAAATGAATGGGCATAAAAAAAATTCTCAATGAAATAGTTACCGAATATTTTTCCCATATTAAAATAGAGTCAAATATGCTCATCAAGGAAGTGTATAGGACAGCAAGTGGGCCTAATAAAAAGAAAAGCTCACTGAGACACAGCAGTAAAGGTGTAGAAACACAAAATCAATGGCAACCATAGACATATATGTGTAGGGAGGGGGGAAAGGGAAGGGGGGAGGGAGGATAGGGAAAGATCTAGGGAGACAATCAGCAATGTAGCATACTCTTTACCCATCTGACAATCCAAATAATATTTATACAATCATTTAATTTTAGAAAATTCACAACCAAAGCATTAATATCGCTTATAGAGGCAAAATATAGAAGAATCAAAAGACTGGCCTGTGGATGATGTGGAGGTAATTCTGGTTCAAGAACAAATGCATATCATATTGTTACTTACATGCATTTATGATAGTTAATTTAAAAATTAACTATTTCAGATATATATAAACAAAATAAACAAGAATATAATTATTGACAGTCTTTGAATAAATTATATAGTGCAATTAAAGAACTGTATATTCATATGCACATATATACCAAGGTAAGACGTTGAAAATGAAGAAGATATATATCTGGTATAAAAAGATGTTCAAGGTATGGGATTAAGTTATACAAAGCACGTGGAAGGACAGTCAAGTTAATATGAATAAAAGATGTAATTCAAGGGGCAATAGCAGAGACCAAGTACAGAGAAATGTTTTTATCATGGGGTCATGAGGAAACTGCTTATTCTCATATAGTAAGGTTAACATACCATGATTAGTTATCATTTTTGGGAAAGACATGATTTGACCTGGATTATATTCAAATCTTAAATTCTTCTCTCATACCAAAAACGCTTAGGATTTCAATAACCATTTCTTGGAAGTTAAAGAAGAAGAAGAAGAAAAAAAAAGCTGCCAGAGAGAAATGCCAAATCACATTCAGAAGCAAACCAACAAGGATCACCTCTGACTTTTCAACTCAGATCCTAGAAGGAGACATTTCAATCTCTGAATGACCACAACCTGCAGCAGAGAATATGATACCCGGAAAAATTCAGCTTCAAATTTGAAGGGGAAATAAGAACATTTCACAATAAATTCAAACTTGGGAGTATTCATGAACAGAAAACCAGCATTACAAAGATTTTTCAAAGATAAAACTCCAGATAAGAGAAAGAGCAACAATTCTCAACTCCCCCCAAAAAAACCCAGTAAATTCAACAAAAGTACATGCTATCAAAAGACAATGAAGATAGCACAGAACTCACTAATAAAACAGAAGGACTATGAACCACAACCACTAACTATCCTAATGCTGAATGTGAAAATGGTCTCAACACATCAATCAAAAGACACAGGATAATAGATTTGGATCATAATCTAGGGCTGAAGGGATGGCTTGGCCATTGCAGCACTTGCCCAGCATGAATGAATACATGAGTTTGAACCCCAGCACCACATATGCAGTGAAGTCTCAGAGCAATGAGGGCCACATGAAAAGCTAAATTAAAAACTGTTTCTCTCTTTTCTTTCTCTCACTTTCCCTCTTTCTTTAAAAATAAATAAAAATAATTTAAAAAAAGCATAATCCAACAAAATGCTGCTTACAGGAGACCCATATTACAGCCAAAGAAATCCACAGATTGAGGATGGATGGAAAAAATTCTATCAGGCTTACGACCCAAGAAAGCAAGCTGGTATTGCAATAATTTTATCAGACAAAGTAGATTTCAAACAGAATTTAATCAAAAGAGATAAACAACGCCACTACATCATAGGAAAGGGAATAATACATCAGTAAGATATAACCATAGGAAACATCTATGCTCCACACACCAATGTTCCCAAATATGTGGAAAAAATAATCCATGACATAAAACCAGTTATGGGTCCCAACATGGTAATACTGGGAGACTTTACTACTTCTTTATAGACAGATCATCAAAGCAACAAAAACAATAAAGACATCTAAGCCTAAACAGCTCCATAAATCAAATGGACTTAACAGACATCTATAGAATATTCAAAACCCAAATTGGCTGAGTTTACCTTCTTTTCAGCAGCACAATGATCCTTCTCTAAAATAGACCATCTTCCAGATCACACAGCGAATCTCAGCAAATATAAAAAGGTTGATATTATCCCATGTACCCTACCAGACCATGATGCCATGACCTTAGCAATTAACAGGAAAAATTATAATATATATATATATATATATATATATATATATATATATATATATATATATATATATATAAAAATACATAGGGGGAGATATTGAATAAAACATTATTAAATAAAGAATGGATCCAATAAGAAGACATGAGAGCAGGAATCAACACAAAACATATCGAAACCACTGGGACAGCATGAAAGCATTCTTAGGGGGGAAACTTATAACACTGAGTGCCTACATTAAAAACCATGAGAGATCTTGAATAAATAAGTTTATGATCCACCTCAAAAGCCCTACAAAAGGAAGAACAATCTAATCCGAAAGTCAGCAGAAGGAGGAAAATAATCAAAATCAGAGCTGAAATCAATGAAATTGAAAAAAATAAAAAAAAAATCAACAAAACAAAGAACTGATTCTTGGAAAAAATAAATAAAACTGACCAACTCCTAGCCAATCTCTCTAAAAAGAAGGGAAATGAACAAAATCACCAATGAAAAGGGAGTAATCACCGATGACCCCAGGGAAATCCAATGGATTATCAGAAAATATTTTGAAAAATTATACTCCTCTAAATTAGATGATCTGGAAGACATGGACAAATTTCTAGATATACATGATATCCCCAAATTAACACAAGATATTGAAATCCCAAACAGCTCAATGACAGGCACCAAAATCGATACAGTGATTAAAAGCCTTCCATACAAAAAGAGCCCAGGACCTGATGGATTCCCTGCTGAGTTTTACTAGACCTATGAGGAGGAGCTAACAACATCTCTCCTTATTAAGCTATTAGGAGACACTAAAAAGGAGCGAACGTTCCCAAACACTTTTCATGAGCAACCATAACTCTGATATCAAAACCCAACAAAGATACATCAATAAAAGAAAATTACAGACCAATATCCCTGATGAACATGGTTGCAAAAATTCTCAATAAAGTTCTAGCAAACCACATTCAAAAACAAATCAAGAAGGGGGCTGGAGTGGTGACTAAAAAGTTACAGCACTTGCCTGGAATGCACAGAGATGTGGGTTTGAACCCCAACAGCATATACACAACAAAATGTTGGAGCCACAAAAGCCACAGGAAAAACAAAATAAAATCGATTCTCTGTCTCACTATCCCTCTTTCTTAAAAAGTAAAAACAAAACACATCAAGAAGTTAATGTCATGATCAAGGGTGCTAATCGTTTCCAGACATGCAAGGCTGGTTCAACATATGTAAAACAACAAATGTGATTCATCACTTAAACACAATTAAGGACAAAAACACATGATCATCTCAATTGATGCAGAAAAGGCCTTCAATAAAATCCAGCAAACATTTATGCTCAAAACTCTGGAGAAGTTAGAGATCACAGGTACTTAACCATGTAAAGGCCACAGATGCCAAACCCTCAGCTAGAATAATATGAAATGGAGAAAAGCTGAAAGGATTTCCACTAAACTCAGGAACAAATCAAGGCTCCCCACTCTCACCACTTTTATTCAACAGTTTTCAGACCCTAGCTAGAGTGATTAGTCAAGAGAAGAAATCAAAGGATTAAGAATAGGAAGAGAGGAAGTCAAATTATCCCTTTTTGTTGACGACATGATCCATGTCTGGAATGTCCAAAAAACTCCACCAGAAAACTGCTTGACCTTATGAAAAGATTTAGCAAAGTGGCAGGCTACAATATCAACACTCATAAATCAATAGCTTTCCTACACACTAACAATAAAAGGGTAGAAGAAATCAGGAAATTGCTCCTATTCACAATATCCTCAAAAAAGAATAAAATACTTGGGAATTAATCTAACAAGGGAAGTAAAAGACCTCTACAATGAAAATTATAGACACTGAAGACAGAAACTGAAGATGACCTGAGAAGATGGAAAGAAATTCCATGTTCTTATTTGGGCAGAATTAACATAATTAAAATGGCCATTCTTCCAAAAGTGCTATACAGATTCAATGCAGTCCCTATTAAGATACCATTATCATTCTTACAGATACAGAAAAAGCAACTGTCAAATTCATTTGAAACAAAAAGAAACCCAGAATAGCCAAAACACTACTAAGCAAGAAAGACGAAACAGGTGGATTTCCAATACCAGATCTAAAACTATACTATAGCGCTGTAGTGACAAAAACACTATAGGACTGAAGACCAATGGAATAGAACAGAAGACTCTGAGATAAACCCATAAATCTTAAACATCTGATCTTTGACAAAGCGGTTCAAAATATAATATGGACAAGAACAGCTTATTCAACAAATGGTGCTGGACAAATTGGGACAGACATTTGCAGAAAGTTGAAATTAGATCCTTATCTCTCGCCCTGCACAAAAACCAAATCAAAATGGATCAAGGAACTAGGAATTAAACCAGGTACCATAAACTGCCAGAAGGAAAATTAAAGCTAACACTCCAGCATTTGGGAGTAGGTAAAGACTTCTCAACAAGACTCCCAAAGCAAAAGAATTAAAGTAAATAATCAGTGAATGGGATGCCATTAAAATAAAATAGCTTTGCTCAGCCAAGGAACTGGTCAAAACTGTTAAGTGAGAACCTACAGAATGGGAAATAATCATGGCCTGGGATTCCTCCAATAGGGGACTAATATCAAAAATTTACAAAGAACTCAAAAACATAATAAGCAAAACAATCCAATCAATTAATGGGCCAGAGAGCTAAACAGAAACTTCACAACAGAGGAAATTGAGCAAGCCAATGAATATGTGAGAAAGTGTTCTAAATCACTAGTAATCAGAGAAGTGCAAATCAGAGTTACATTAAGATTTCACCTCACTCCAGTCAGATTGGCAAAGACGAAGAACATAAACAGTAACAGATGCTGGAGGGGATGTGGGGAGTATAGCAACACTAGCACACCTTGTTGGTGTAATTGCAGACTGGTAGTCTCTCTGGAAATCAGTGTGGAGACTCCTCAAAAAATTAGGGATGGAACCACTGTATGAACCAGCTATCCCTCGTCTCAGAGGAGCTAGAATCAGCATATTACAGCAACACAGCAAAATCAATGTTCATGGCAGCTCAACTTAATAAAGCCTAATATACAGATTCAACCCAGATGCCCCTCAATGGATGAATGGTTCCAAAAGCTGTGGTGAATATATATACAATAGAGTTCTACTCAGCTATTAGAAACAATGATATTAGGGCCTTTGAAGGTAAACTGATGGCAATATAAGAAATCATGCTAATAAGCAAAATTAGTCAAGCCCAGAGACTCAAGGGTCAAATATTTTTCTTCATTTGTGGAGGTCAGTGCATAACTCAAGACTTATGAAAAGAACTCAACCTCTTGTACAAGACTCAATAAAGTCAAATCAACATAATATAGGGGAACTATACATATACAGGGTTTAGAGGGGAAGGGGAAGCAAGTGGGGAGGGAGGATAGGGAGGGATCTAGGGAGACAATCAACAACATAGCACATTTATTATCCCTCCAAGAAACCAAACATTGTTATGCAGTCATTTATTTCTGGAAAATTTTATACAGACACACATATATGTATGTATATATACATACAAACATACATTTATAGCTGTTACATGAGGGAAATACAGAAGCATCAAGAGACAGGGGTGTGGGTGTTGTGATGGGTGACTATGAATTGGGATCAAATGCAGATCATATTGTTACTTTATATGCAGTTATTATTGGATAATAACTCCTCAATAAAAAACATTCCAAATATGAATTTTGCCATTTAGGAATTCAGAGGCTATGTGTGCGATTTAGTAGATAATACATAATTACAGAACAAAGAAGAAAGTGGTAAACCCAAAAATAAACTGTAAAGACTAGAGGACCAAAAAGGGATTCACTGACAAAGAGGCAACCAAGTTGAACCTTGAAGGAATGGTAGAAACTGCACAGGTAAAATGCTGATAGCCAAATCCTCCAAATGGTGTGATCAAAATGTAACATACACATTGGCTATCAGCACTGTACTAGATCAAGAACTATGTTTCCATGAGTCCTGTAAGGAGGCTAACAGAGTTCCCCATTCTCTTTAATTAAAATAACTTCCCTTTAATTAAGATATTAACATTTTCTTTTGATGCAACCACAACAAAGACAAGTAAAGATTTCTAAAGAAAACAATTACCTCTAATCGTACTCTCAAGACCCCAGGCAATACTCACATGTGAAGTTTTTAGTACTTACTAGGGATATATTAGGTACTGAGTTAGTAGATTCTATTATTTTACTGATGTTATTATTATTTTCAAGGAATTCAGTTTTTCCTCCTTTCACCACCTTGACAAAGAATCAATATGTGTAACTTGACTCAAATTCAGAAAGAAAAGAGGACCCAAGTGGAGTCTGGATGGCATGAATCTCTCTGTCCCACACTGAGTCAGAAACTCCATGGAAACTCCTCTAGGTACTATGATCTGTCTCATCAATGTCTACAGATCAGGTAAGGTACCAATCCTTCTTAAGCACCCTCCCTCCCTTTACCCTGGGATGAGAAGAAACAACAGGCGAGGCTTACAAAATAATCCCATCTTTTCACACCAGAAAAAGACCTTGTCCTGTCCTTTGGTGTGCACAACAACACATTCATGATTAGATTTTAATTACTTGGTAGGACATGTCATTGCTACAAGATCCATACTGCAGCTATCAACACAACTTACAGCAACCAGGATTTGTACTGCATTCACTGCCTGTTAGTCTCTACTGACGGGAAAAAATATGTTTTGAAACCATGGATACCTACATTGGTTAGAAAATAAGCAAGATGGCTTCTTAGACACAGCATGGGGAGATGGGACTGGAACTACTAAAATCACCAGAGGCTGAATGGTAAGTGACACAGGATAGCAAAGAGCATGAAACGGAGGCACACAGTGTTTACATTAAAAAAAAAGAAGGTCAATTCCTTTAAGTGAGTTTGGCAACTTTATAGAATGAGCATTCTCCTTTCAAAGAACATTAGGCCATCACACACAGCAAGATGGCGATCTGAAGAGAGGGCTTCCCCAGCAGCTCCGAGACTGGATAGGAAATCCCCAATTCTTTTCCAGTATTTTGAGGTGCATTTGGGATACTAGAATCTTGAAACCCCAGTCCTAATTTGCTCAGTGGATTTGAGGAGCAGAGACGTGGGAGAAACTAGTGTAGAAATAGAGGGATTTTTCCCTTCCTGGCTGGGACGCAGAGTCGGCCATCATTGTTTACATTCTGCCAGGGAGTGGGGGAGAAGTCTAGCAGCTGGAGAGCACATCACCAGGGAGAAGCCTCCGTGCTTTGAAGGCAGCACAACTGCAAATTCACATCCAACACTTACACTCCATCTGGTGGAAAAATCACTGTCTGGAAGCTGCTCACAGACAAGCCTAGTGGAGCAGGCTGTCCAGCGGCAACAGTGGCGGCATGAGAACTGACCAGCCTCCATCTTTAACACCCTAGGAGGCTTCCACTCTCTACACTGGGGCCAGCTCTCTCTGGGACTGCAAAACAGGTTCTGAAAACTGTAACTGGAGTCGGCCATAGACCACAGGCTGATCCAGGAAAAGAAGGCCTGGAAAAGGCCCTGCTTCCACTTTGCCTAGGGGGGTTTTGAGTTTGTGGAATAAAGGGGAGCACTGCTCAGCCCTAGGCACCCCCACCCCAGTCAGAAGAATCACATTACAAGTTAAACGTGCTGAATCCTTTGCCGCAGCACAAAAGTCACAGAAGTCAGTTTTGGCAACCACCAGCAGAGAGAGCATTGAAAGCACCTCATAACACTTCTGACTTGCAGATACCCTGGAAGTCCTGAGAGACCCTGCCTCTGAAACTCAAACGGACAGTGAACATCTCCTCCCAAAGGGATGGGAGACACTCTTACTGACTATAGTTCCAAGTTTTCATTATTATTTCTTTTTTTTCACCCCTCTTTTTTGTATATACATATTTTGCTTTTTGTCTTCGTTTCTCTACTGTGCTTGATGTGTGTTAGTGCAATAACTGGAAAAGTTTATTGGTTCATGGTCATATAAAAGTACTAGGTGTTTTTTATCTTCCTGTTCTTTTAATTTCTGGGGGAGTTTATTCTCCCCACCTTTTTTTTCCCCCTCTCTTTTCTTTTAAAATAATATTTTGTTTTGTTTGTTTGTTTTTATGTTTCTTGTTTTCTTCCTTTCTCTCTATTGTCTCTCTTATTCCCTCTTGTTTATCCTGTCTATCCTTGGCCTCCCTCCTGAGAAGAGGGATTCTGGTCAGTACATATAATATTTGAAGTATATTGTACCTGACAAGCATAATTCGCTAGGGAGAACTTCTTCCCTTAAGTGATCACCCAAATCTTACTAATATCTCTTTTACCCTTCCTATATTAGGTCACAGCTATCTTAGCTTCTCTCCAGACCTGTATTTTCTTTTCTTCTTTCTCTTTTAAATTTCTTTTCCATTTTTCTATTGAGTTCCCTTTCTTTCTATAGCAAATCCTTTACCTCCTCCACTTTCTCACTGTCCACAATTGGTCAATATAATCTCCTCTCTAAATTTCACTTCCATTACCTTCCCTCTCTGATGCCCAACTAGTTAACACCCTTGGACCCCCCACCATTAAGGCTCCGTAAGGAATAACACTATGATTGTTAATCTGAGTAACACTTATATATTTTTGATGTCTGACAAATGTGATAGCTAAATACTAATGTTGCCAAAAATATTATCATTACCATTAGTTTCATAGGATGAATTCAAAAGTCTATTATAGTCTGTTCTAAATAACCAATTTAATACTGTTTATTGTAAGCTTTGATTGTACATATTGACAATCTTCTATTAGTGCATGAGGTGTTGGATACTTTTAAGGGTAATTAACAGCTCACAGTAAAAGGGTTAGACTTCTGAACTCAATTTCCTGATAATATCCCATCCCAAGTAAGAGACTGGACAAAATTCCCAGTCCAACAGTTTAGTCCTTAAGGGGAAGGAAGAAAAAAAAAAGGTGGAAGAAGCCCTGAGTCCTATATTGCTTCCACAAAGGGACCTCCAGTCAAATAAGTGAGAAGAATCTCTTCAGACATGAGAAATCAAACTCAAAGAGGTTCACATCAATCCTACAACTCCTCTAGTAAGGGGACTATGGCCAGGGACCGGGATGAAAATCTAGAAATTATCAATGACCTAATAACAAAAAGGAACAATGAATTAAAAGAAGAGATAATGAAGGGAATAAATGTGAAAACTCAAGAGTTGAGAAACTCAATCATTAAAGAAATCGATATTCTCGAAAAGGAAATATCAGATCTAAAATCTGTAGTAAATGACATGAGAGGGACCGTGGAAGAATTTAATAATAGATTAACTTCAGTAGAAAATAGAACTTCTGCTACTGAAGAAAGAACATCTGACAACAAGGACAGGCTGACCAAGCTTGAGTGCACTGACAGCAAAAAAGAAAAAGAACTAAGACATGATCAGAATTTTAAAAATGTCTGGGATGAAATGAGAAGAAACAATCTGAGAGTAATTGGGATACAGGAAGAAACGGAGATATACACGAATGGTATAAGAAACATTCTCAAAGAAATTGTGAAAGAAAACTATTCTCATATAAAAACAGAATCAGACATGCTTACCCAGGAAGCTTACAGGACACCCAATAGGCCTAATCAAAGGAGAAATTCACCAAGACACAGCATATTCAAAATGTACAACAGGGATACCAAGGAAACTATTAAAAACAGCAAGGGAGAAATGCCAAATCACATTCAGAGGTAAACCAATAAGAATTGTCTGTGACTTTTCAACCCAGACTCTGGAGGCAAGGTGGTCTTGGAAAAATATCTTTCTATGTTGGAATTACCATAACATGCAGCCCAGAATACTATACCCAGCAAAACTGAGCTTCAAATTCGATGGAGAAATAAGAACTTTTCATAAGACAAAACTGGCAGCACTTGTAAACAGAAAACCTGCCTGACAAAGAATTCTCAAGGAAACACTCTTGATACCCAAAATCCACAAACAGAGGTAATTCAGTAAAAGTATCACCCATCAATAACCAACCAAGACAACCACAGAACTAGCTAAATAAGACGCAATGACTATGAACCAACTACACATTTCTATTTTAATGCTGAATGTGAATGGATTAAATGCACCACTCAAAAGACACAGACCTGCAGACTAGATCAAAAAACAAAATCCAGTAATATGCTGCTTATAAGAAACTCACCTAACAGGCAATGACATCCACAGATTAAGGGTGAAAGGATGGAAAAAAATCTACCATGCATACGACCCAAGAAAACAAGTGGGCATTGCAATACTAATATCCGACAAAGTAGATTTCAAACAGAAATCAATCAGAAGAAATAAAGAAAGCAACTACTTAGTACTAAAAGGAACCCTACAACAAGAAGAAATAACCATAGTTAATATTTACTCTCCAAACAACAGTGCACCCGACTACGTGAATAAATTACTTCACAACATCAAACCACTCGTGGACCTCAACACAATAATACTGGGAGACTTCAACACTCCTCTGTCACCAATAGACAGATCATCAAAACAAAAAAAATCAATAAAGAAATCATCAGCCTAAATAACTCCATAAATCAAATAGACTTAACAGACATATATAGAATATTCCATCCCAAGTTAGCAGAATACACCTTCTTCTCTGCAGCACATGAATCCTTTTCCAAAACAGATCATATTCTGGTTCATAAAGATAATCTCAGCAAATATTAAAAAGTAGATATTATTATGTGTATCTTATCAGACCACAATGCCATGACCCTAGCAATCAACAGTAAAAATCATAACAGAAAACACACATATTCATGGAGATTGAATAATACTCTCTTAAAAGAAGAATGGATCCAAGAAGACATGAGTAGAAATCCAAGAATTCTTAGAAGAGAATGAAATTGAGGACACAATATATTGAAACCTCTGGGACAGCATGAAAGCAATTCTAAGAGGAAAATTTATAGTAAGTGCCCACATTAAAAATGGAGATAGATCCCAAATAAATAAGCTTATGTTCCATCTCAAAGCCCTTCAAAAGGAAGAACAATCTAACCCCAAAGCCAGCAGAAGACAGGAAATAATTAAGATCAGAGCTGAAATCAATGAAATTGAGAACAAAAAAACAATAAAAAGAATTGATGAAACAAAGAGCTGGTACTTTGAAAAACTAAAGAAGATAGACTCCTAGCGAATCTCACTAAAAGAAGGAGAGAAATGAAGCAAATCAATAAAATCTCCAATGAAAAGGGAGCAATCACCACTGACCCTATAGAAATCCAGTACTTATAAGATCATATTTTGAAAACCTATACTCCTCCAAATTAGATAATTTGGAAGAAATGGATAAATTTCTAGACACACACAACATCCCTAAATTGACACAAGACTATAATGAATTCCTAAACAACCCAATCACAAGCAATGAAATCCATATTGCAATTAAAAGTCTATCAAAGAAGAAAAGCCCAGGACCTAATGGCTTCCCTGCTGCTTTTTACCACACTTTTGAGGAGGAACTAACATGTCTCCTAATTAAGTTATTTCAAGAAATTGAAAAGGAGGGAACTCTCCCAAACACTTTCTATGAAGCAACCATAACTCTGATACCAAAACCCAATAAGGACACATCAAAAAAAGAAAACTACAGACCAACATCCCTGATGAACCTGGATGCAAAAATCCTTAATAAAGTCCTAGCAAACCGTACTCACAAACTTAGCAACAAGATAATCCATCATGATCAAGTGGGCTTAATCCCAGGTATGCAGGGCTGGTTCAACATATGCAAAACAATTAACGTAATTCACCACTTAAACAGCAATCAATGACAGTAACCATATGATCATCTCAATGGATGAAGAAAAGGCCTAAAAGCATAATTTTATGCTCAAAACTCTAGAGAAGATAGGGATCAAAGGAACTTTTCTGAACTATGTGAAGGCTATATATGCTAAACCCTCAGCTAGTATAATACTAAATGGAGAAAAGCTGAAAGCATTTCCACTAAACTTGGGAACAAGACAAGGCTGTCTGCTCTCACCACTTTTATTCAGTATCATTCTTAAGACCCTAGCAGAAGCAATAAGGCAAGAGAAAGAAATCAAAGGGATACTAATAGGAAGAGAGGAACTCAAACTCTCCCTTTTTGCTGATCATATGATCCTGTATCTAGAAGATCCAAAAAACTCCACCAGTAAACTGCTTGAACTTATAAACAGATTTAGCAAAGTGGCCAGCTACAAGATCAACACCCATAAATCAACACCTTTCCTATACACTAACAATATAAGGGCAGAGGAAGAAATCAGGAAATAAGTTCCATTCACAGTATCTTCAAAATGAATAAAATACTTGGGAATTAACCTAACAAGGGAAGTCAAAGATCTGTATAATGAAAATTTTCAGACACTGAAAAATGAAATCCAAGATGACCTATGAAGATGGAAAGAAGTTCTATGCTCTTGGTTAGGCAGAATCAATATAATAAAAACGGCCTTTCTGTCAAAAGCACTATATAGATTCAATGCATTCCCAATTAAAATACCAGTGTCACTCTTTACAGATATAGAAAAGGCAATTCTCAAATTCATTTGGAACAATAAGAAACTCAGAATAGCCAAAACATTACTTAGCAAAAAAGAAGATACAGGTGGTTTTGATATTCCAGACCTAAAACTATACTATAAAGCTGTAGTAATAAAGACAGCATGGTACTGGTATCAAGACAGAAGAAAGACCAATGGAACAGAAGACCCTGAAACAAACCAACAAATCTTTAAGCATCTGATTTTTGACAAAGGAAGACAAAATATTACATGGAGGAGAGACAGCCTATTCCACAAATGGTGCTGGACAAACTGGTTAGCCACTTGCAGAAAGTTGAAATTATCTTTCACCTTGCATGAAAATCAAATCAAAATGGATCAAGGAGCTTGGAATTAAATCAGCTACCTTGCAACTGATGGTAGACAAATTAGGTCCAACACTTCAGCATTTGAGAGTAGGCAAAGACTTTCTCAACATATCTCCAAAAATGAAGGAACTAAAGTAAAATCAGTGATTGGGATGTCATAAAGCTAAAAAGCTTTAAAAGCTTTTGCACTGCCAAGGAAATAATCAAAAGAGTCAAGAGGATTCCTACAGAATTGGAGAGAATCATGGGTTGTGATTCTTCTGACAAGGGACTGATATCCAGAATCTACAAAATCCTCAAAAATATCAACTTCAAAAACACAAACAACCCAATCAATGAATGGGCCAAAGAACTAAGTAGAAATTTCTCAACAGAGGACATCGACCAGGCCAATGAATACATGAGAAAGTGCTCTAAATCACTAGTAATCAGAGAAATGCAAATGAAAACTACATTAAGATATTACCTTACACCAGTCAGATTGGCAAAAATGAAGAAACAATAATAGATGCTGGAGGGGTTGTAGACAGGTACATTAGCACACTGTTGGTGGAAATGCAAACTGGTACAGCCCCTTTGGAAAGCAGTGTAGGGAATCCTCAAAAAACTAGGGATGAATCCACCATACAATCCAGCTATTCCTCTCCTGGATATTTTTCCAGGGGATTTAGAATGAGCACATTACAGTGACACAGCAATATCTATATTCACAGCAGCTAAATTTACAATAGCTAAATTACGGAAACAACCCAGATGTCCCTCACAGGATGAGTGGATCCAAAAACTGTGGCACATACATATCATGGAGTTTTGCTCAGCAATTAGAAACAATGATATTGCAGCCTTTGAAGCTAAATGGATGGCTATGGAAGAAATTATGCTGAGTGAAATCAGCATAACCCAGAGAACCAAGGGTCGAATGCCTTCACTCATCTGTGGAGGCTGGAGCTAGACACTGGCCATTGAGAAAGGAGGTCAATTCTCATATTTTAAATAGGGAAAAGTTGTAAGGACATACAACCTAAGGCATTTGTAGAGTTGTATTAAGAAGGAGGGAGGGTGAGGAGTAAGGGTTGATAATGGGGGGCTCTTGGGGGGCAAATCTAATATTTAGAATTTATATATTTTTTTCATTAGAAGCATGTTTGATTGTTCAACAAATTTCTTAGTTTAAAAAAAAAAAAAAGAACATTAGGCCAGATGTGGTTTGAATAATCCAAGTATTACTCACTTATATAAGCATGATCTGGTATGTTCCTAAAATAAGACTGAGACTAAACAAGGTAAACTTTCCTATCACTTAGGTAGGCCAGCCTAATAACAGTCCCTAACAGTCCCTAGATACTTTGACATTGCTTGATTCTTAACAACAATTATGATGCATAAGCATATTTCTCATAACCATTTGGGAAACATAAGGCTTGGACAAGTTATTTTAGCCAGAGTTGGAGGAAGAATGAAGGCCCGAGGCTGGAATTCTAACACCATCAGAGTCAAGTTTCTGCCAAGCCATAAGGGTACTTGAGCTGCAGAGAAAAACTGAAGATGTACACTTGTATAATACCCTTGTATAATACTAATGCTAAAGGGGGTTGGGCTGGGAGTCACATACATGTTTTTTTCCTTTATATATCTTACTTCTCTTTCATAATTCTATTTTCAAAGGACTTATAAATTTTGCTCATTTAATCTACACTCTGTAACTATTATCTCCATTTTGTGGATAACAAAAACATAGTTAGAAAAAACTTCCAAAGGTAAATGACCTGCACAAGGTGACAGATGAGTGTCATCAAGTGAATAGAAGGCTTTCCTATTCCAAATCAGGGTTCTCTTCACAATTTACAAAATAGGGGGCTGGACAGTTTGCTCAGCGGTTACGGTGCTTGCCTAGCAGGCACAAGGACATAGTTGTTCAAACTCCAGTACACATATTCTCGAAGCAACAAAAGTCATATGAAAAACTAACTAAAACTGATTCTCCCTTTCTCTCTCACTCTCTCTTAAAAATTTTTTTACCAAATAGGTTTACAAAGCTATTTATTCGAAGAATCAAATGGGTGCCTGTTATGGTCTACAGCATACACTGTTTGTAAATGAGACAATTTTTAACCCCACAGCACTTATTTCCTGGTGAGGAAGTTGTAAAATAATGAGTTAAAATACATGACACATTTTTACCTGGTGACAAGTATATGCAGAAAACTGAAGCAGAGGAAGGAATAAAGGTCTTATGGAGTAATAT
>PVKS010025256.1:0-30077 GCA_004027875.1 Aplodontia rufa
CTCCTCCTCCTCCTCCTCTCTCTGTCTTCTTTCCCTCTCTTGGGATTCCATTATTTACAATCTAAAACTAAGGACCAAAGTCACATATTAAAGTCACACTAATATGGAGACTTAGAATTTGTAACACACTTTTGTGTACAATATCTCATTTGATTCTCATAAAATTCCTAGTATTATTTTGTACTTAAGGAATTTAAGTCACTGTCCCAAAACATTACAACTGATGGTGATTCCAGACTTACTCCAGGAGAAACAAGTTCTTCCCAACTTCCCAAGCAAGTTCTTCCACTGTGCTTTCTGAGGACAGTGATGGAAAGACCCAAATATTCCAGGGTTCTGTGTCTAGTTGGGGCATTGGTGACATACAAAAGAGTTAGAGTTTGTATCTGGAATGTTCCCCAAAGTCTCACATGGTGAAGGATTGGTCCATATCTGGGGGTGATATTGGGAAATCATGGAAACTTTAGAAGGTGGAGCCTCATTGAAGAAGGAGGTATTTTAAAGTGTTTGTTTCATCCCTAGCTGCTGCTTCTTGTTCAATCTCCATCTGCTTCCTTACTTCCTTCTGCCATGTATTCCCACCATAATGTTCTGCTTCACCACAGGCCCAAAACCAAGCAGAGCAATTGAGCATGGTGTGGTATCTCTGAAACCATGAGCCAAAATGGGAAATATTTCCTCCCATAAGTTGTTTTTCTTACTTATTTTGTCACATCAACTGTGTTAGTCAGTTTTTATTTTTTCAATGCTGTGACCAAAATACCTGAGAACAATTCTAGTGGAGCAAAAGTTATTTGGGGCTCATGGTTTCATAAGACCCAGTCCTTAGTTGGCTGAATTCATTACTCTGGTCCCAAGGTGAGGCAGAACATCATGGTGGAAGAGTGTGATGGAGGATAGCAGCTCAGGACATGATAATCAGGAAGCAGAGAGAGATTCTTTACACCAAGGACAAAATATACACCCCAAAAGCATTCTCCCAGGGACCCGATCCCCCAACTGACACCCTACCTACCTACAGTTACCACCCAGGTAATTCTTATGAGGGGACTAACACAATGATTAGGTTAAGGCTCTCATAAACCAATCACCTCACCTCTGAACTCTCTTGCACAGTCAAACACATGAATTATGAGGGACATTTCATATCTAAACCATAATAGCACAGAAAATTCACTAACACAAAAAACATGGCACTTCTCACATCTTTAACATCAGTCCTCAGAATTAGACACATACGCCTCGGTTTATGACTGTTCCACCAATTCTGGTCTTCTGACCTAAAACGCATTTTTGCAAGAGAAACAAGGGAATAAAATTGTCATGGTTGGGTTCCCTCATAACCAATTTGAATCCAGTATAATCTATTTTACTAGCTAATAAATATGCATGCACACATTTATTCCAAAAAGGACATGCTATCATTTGAATATAGTTTGTTCCCTATAAAATTCACATGAATTTTGGTTCCTGATATAACAGTGTTAAAAACTGATATTACATTTAAAAGGTGCTTGACTTATGAAGGTTTCTCTGCTTATGAAGGAATTAGTCTTTCATGATCAGGTTAAAAATAAGAGAGTTAGTGAAATCTTGTTTTTGTGGGACTGGTTTCATAAACATCAGAATAGATCATTTAAAGTAAGTAGGCTTCTTCACGCTTTATCTCATTTGCAGAAATTCACCTGAATGTTCACCTTCTGTCTCATTATGTTGCATTATGAGGCTCTCACCAGAAGCTGATCAGATGCTGGTGCCATATTCTTACACTTCCCAGTCTCCAGAGCTGTGGGACAAAATAAACCTCTATTCTTTATAAATTACCCAATCTCAGGTATTGTGTTATAGTAACAGTAAATGGACTAGATAGGGTGTTTCTCATTGTGAATACAGACACTTTTATTGAAAATGTCTAAACAACTGGAAGATAGATGTGACAGAAAAATATAAATCACAAACCTTCTGAGACTACGAAAATAATGAACATTCCCAAGTGGATTGTGCAGTTACTCAAATTGCTGATTTCCTGTAGAATAATAAGACTAGAAGATATATAAACCTTATAGCTAATTTTCTATCAGGAAGTAACAGTGTTAGTTTACCTATTCTCTCCAACTAGATCTATTCAAATTCATTGAAACACAACCCTTCCCATTTGCAAAGTAATAGTGCAAACATTTATAAAAGTTTTTATGATTCTAACCATAGTACCAGAAGCAAGACTCTACAATGTTCAATTATATAAAAATTAAAGCATAAAAACATAATAAAAGACAAAAGGCAAAACTGAAAATTTGTGCACATATACATTCTAATTCAGTGAAATAAAATGTTTTGTACCTTGCTCCTTGCTTCATACCTTCCAATGAATGAAATGTCTAAAACCATCACTTTATATTTCTTCACCAAGAAAAATATATCTATTTATTTGTTTGTTTTTTCCAAATTTTGTTGATGTATTCAAATTATACATAAATGTGGGATTCACCGTTACATATTTGTACATGTACACAACATAACAGTATAATGTAGCCAATATTCCCCAGTATTTTAATAGTATATTAGGACTTATTTTATTCAATAAAAATATCTCTAATCATTGGTGCAATATTTATTAGGATTTGGTTTCACATAGCAGAATATTTCTGTCCTTGGAAAGCTTCCCTAATGCAGTACATATTCACCAAGGTTTCAGTGTCAATATACCAGTACTTCTAATAAAATCACAGAACTTTAGGGATGAAAGATTTATTACATATGAATGACACTTATTTTGGAGTGGTATATGGTTTCCCTAACATTACATACATTTTAAAATGTATTTATAAAATTATATGTGTTTTTTCCAGCATATATTTTCCAGGATTTTCATTGGATTATTAAAGAGTCTGTGATTCAAAATGTTAGCCCAAACTCCACCCTAATTCTCCTGTTGTGTAGAATAATGTACTATTAATCTGCTGTTTACACAAATTTAAACAAGATTCTTTAGATAAAGAACATTTATTCACATATCCTAGAAGAGTGCTATTTACAAATTTCCCATGCTTGGTCATGAATCACCTTTAAAATTTGTGCTTAGACAATGCCATCTCCATTCAAAATGAGAACTTGGCGGTAAGAGTAAGAAATGTGACTCCCAGGCTGTTTCAACAGACTTGAAGTTCACCAGTTATACCAAATGCAAACCTCCATCTCTGGGACAGAATATTTAACTAACTGTATGAACACGATATACCTTTGTTCTTGCTGGTTCCGTGGGTAAATGACACCAGCCCACACCTGTGCACACTTTTCTTTTCTAAAATGTTCATGTGCTATTTTGTGAGCACATTCCTATTAGGCTGCATTGGGTCATGTCTCACAATTTTATATGAAGCTAAGAAACACAGAAAAGCCCTATGCAATTATCTAAAATGAAAAACATGACATTTCGTTTAACTTCATTCTCTATTTTCTGAGTAGTAGATATGATGCCTCAGATAAAAATAAACACAACAATAAAATATTTATAGGTGCTTTCATTGTAATTAAGAACTAGTCTGTGAATTAAATTCCATTTCAATGGATTTATACCTCAAAATCAAATTACTCTCCTGTCTTTGTGGTTTTAGAGTGTTAATGGGAATTTTGTTCACATAGTTCTGTCAGAGATTGCCAAAACCACCCACCAGTACCCCCTAGATTTTTGAAGGACAAACTACACAGGGAAATGTGGAATTACCTAATATTGAAAAAAATAGAAAAAGAAAGTGAAGGTTACTATAAAAGCTGTAGTATAAAACTTTATTATCAGAGCACTAGAGCAGTAATTAAAGGGAGTTTGTTCCAACAACCAAGCAAGAGTACCTGGGTTCCATCAGAAGTTACATGATCAGTTAGACTCAACCTTTTTTACTACGAGTACAAGACCAGGAGTGTTAAAAAAATATAAGTATGAAAGATAATAGTAGTGGTAAGTTAGCAGATCTGTCAAAGAATTCGAAAGAATTAGGCATAACAGCATAAAAGGAAAACATTAGAAGCCTAAGTTACACATGATAAATACAAACAAAGGAACGTAGTTCAGAAGTTAGAAGAAATAAACTGGGTGTGTACATGCAATAAAAGTAAATTGAAGAACAAAAAAGTGATAGAGGAAAATGTGAAAGGCAAGCTAATACCTAGATAGAGCATATAAATGTAAAGTTACAAAATTTAGCACTACAAATTTTCAGGGATACCTAACTTTTCAAAAATTTGTTAAAATGACCATCTATGGAGCAGACAGAAATAATGAGGAATAAGGATAAAAGGAATAAGACAAAAAGTAGATGAAAACAGAGATATTATAGATTACAATTGAGAGATTCTTGAAGGAACTATATTAGTAATGTCTCATGAATAGAAATATCTGAATAGTAATACTGCATCTAAGTTATGTGAAAAACAAGGCATTCTAATAAAAAAGGAAAATGTTAAGAAGAGCAGTGGAGAAGAAATTAAATAGTTCTTTTTTACCTTTAATATCATCTACAAGGGCTATGGGAGGAAACTACAAAACAGGGGAAATGACATATCAGCAATTTTGAAGTACAATTATGGCTTTTAATGAAAGATCTGCTATTAGAAATGACTCACTGCATGAGATAATTACAGACACTCCTAAGTACTCTGCATGTATTGGGGATGGAAGGAGTACATAAAATGAATGAAACAGAGCCTGCATTATTAAATTGAGAGGAGTCTGAAAGAAGTACTTAAAGCAATCCAAATCTCTAAAAGCAAGTACACCTTCATGAGCTTCAAAATCCTGTACATTAAATATCTGAATGAATCAGGTGTGAAGAATTGATCGCAACTCATGTTCTTCAGGAATAAAAAGCAGACCCAGAAGACACACAAACAAGCTAACAAGAAAATATTTCCCAATGAATCATCTTGAGCACACTGATACACTTTGTTAAGATTTAACCTAGAGAATACAAATTTAAAATTTAATTCTGTCACTAATTGAATTCCCAATCTTCCATAGAAAAAGGTAGTTAATAATTTTCCAGGAGCATTCTAATGGAGCAGAAAATATTTACAAATATTTGGGGGTATGGCCAACTCTCTGCCTCGGTACAGCTGTTCTAGGTATCGTTAGGAAGTATTTGAAGAGAAGTTTCTGGCAGTGACTGTTGCAAAATGGGTTTCATACCAAGTGTTCAAGAGGAGGACCAGAGCTACCAAAACTGTGGAACTGTCCTAAGAGTAAACCATACTGACAGCACACACACACAGCCTGAGGATACTCCATGGTCCAGATGATGATAGTATCTTTCAAATGAGCAGATAAATAGAAGCAAATAGATAAATAGAAGCAAATTATCCAAAGCAACAACAAAAAAGCGGGGCATGAAGAGAGGGAGAAAGATAGCATGGATTCCAACGACGGAATTTGGAAAAAGTTTAGACTATGAATTTTCATTGATAGTGGTTGATAGTAGAGGTAAGGACCAAGTGATACAGATGGTGTTGAACCTAATGTAATCACATGAAAGTTTTCTAAAAAATTTTTATTTATTTATTTATTTTTACGAGAGGCTTCTTTCTGGCCTAAAAGGAAGTCAGAGCTATGCAAAGTTCAAGAAAGATTTGTAATGCCATTGCTGGCTGAAAGATGGAGAAAGCCACAGAACAAGGAACACAGGCAGCTTGAAGAAACTGAGAACCCTCCAACAGCCGGCAAGGAAATGGTGACCTCAGTCCCTTAACCCCGAAGAAACTAATTCTCCCCAAAACCGGAATGAGCTTAGAAGGGAACTATCTCCAGAGCCACAGATGAGAGCTCAGGCTGGTTTATTCTGTTATTTCAGCCTTGTGATTTCCTGAGTATGTGCCTTCCAAATACATCTGAACTTCTGAACAACAAAGCTATGAGCTAATAAATATCATCTTGAGTCACTAAGTTTATGATATTTTATTTGCGGAAGAAAACTAATACCCTGCCAAATCTGTGGGATGTTTTCAGGCAATATGGTAACAAACATCCATGTCTTGTGAGCAAGTAAAGTTATATCAAATTAATAGCTTCAGCTATCATTTTGAGCACAAAGGACATGGTGGCCCAAGACTTTTCAATAAAGGAAGAATTAACTAATATTCTAATGCTGTTACATTTCTTAGGAAAAGTAATGAAAATTGACCAGTTATTGATGACTATAAATGGCAACGTTCCTCAAATTGGATGAATCAAATATTTATTCCACCAGACTTGGCTACAGATAACCATTTTGAAGGCCAGCTGATGTTTAAAGATTAATTCAAAAGTAATTCAGAAATAATTTTTACCAATAAAATTCACCAAAAACAGCACACTATAGCAGAAACCACATTCAAGAATAGATATGCATCAACTTGGTGCTGATTATACAAATAAGAAATTTGTGTGCTCTTGGAGAAAATATCTAACACTTTGAGCCAAGTTTGCTTGTCTCTGTCATAAATTTAAACAAAATTGCCTCTGAGATCTATGTGAACTAAATTTATGTCTACCAAGGAAGTACTGGCTAAAAGCTAAGATATAATTTTGAACACAAGACAATGTTAAAACAAATAAATATTTTACTGTATCAGAATTAAAATGTTTATTTAGGCAACTGCTTGGAACAAATTAGATCATTATATATGAGACCTTGGTGAAAACATTAAAATAGATATAATTTTATAAAATAATTGAAAGTCCTCACATATTTTATTTTCAATTTCAGGTAAAATCTTTATGAGAGATTATATAGAATGCAGAAAACAGAGGTAAATCAGAAAGAAGGAAAAGAATTGAAGGTAGTAAATATAATCAAGTTTGGAGATTACCTTAAATCTCTTCAGATCATAGAACACCAATTCAGCCAGTCAAGGGAGAAAAGAAAAATCCCAGGGAAAAAATAAGAAAGAAGTTAGGATGAGATAGTCACTGAAAAGTAGGAAGGATGAGAATATTTTTCAAGCAAGAGAATGAGACCTCTGGGAAAAAAGAAAAGGTTGTTAGAGTATAAATAATAGCCTAGATTATCGTTTCCAGGAAAGAATTTCAGACCTTGACGGGCAGTGGGAACTTATCTATTATAACTCTATCTCTCCTAGGTGAACCTTTTGGAATTTTTTGACACGCATGAATTTCACTAAGCAAATAACAACTACCACAGATCTGTCACCTTGGTGCCAGCATCAGATAAAATAGTCAATACGAAAATGAAGTGCTTTTAGGGAAGCTGCCTGGAAAGAAAGAATTTCTCAGAACAATAAATATCAACTACCTTCTGGCAGTAGGGTCTGCCTACATTCAATGGAACTCTGAAATCAGTCAAGAATTTTGTTACCCTGTACTTTTCCAATGGGGAGAATCTTATCTGTGTCTCTGCCGCTCCTGAAAGTCCTGCCTGAGTCCTGAGAAGGAGGCTACCCCTTCTTTGAAATATTATTGCCAAGTAAGACCCGCAAAAGAAGGGCAATGCTGGCTAGATGGTAGCCCCTAACAGAGGCAAAAAGCAAAAGAATTTTCAAGGACAGAATTTACGATTTTCTCTTGCCCTGAAAACCTGTTAACCTGTCAGGCTTTACTGGTTCACATGAAAGAAGTCACACCCTCCAACAGTGTGATACTGTGTGTACACAGCTGTTACACAGATCAATCACCAGAACAGCCTGCAGAAAGATGATCAATAAGCAAATACTGTAATCATTTCTCCATGGTAAAAAAAATGCTGTTAGTCTAGAATTTTCCAATGACATTGGGAAACTGATTGGAATTTTATTTCCTCATGTCCACCATTGGATAATATTATTTTCATTGCAGGGGGTAGTTAAGAATTCACCAGTCTGTGCAGAGCCATATGCGGTAGATTTTCACAGTGGACTTCTCCTTTTCTATTCCATTACTTTATATACACCAACACCATGAGATACAATACTATAGAAGAAACAGCAAACTCTTTTTAAAAGAATCCCTATTCCAATAAGAAGGAATGGGAACTAATTTCTAGAACATATCAACCTAGACAGACAAGATGAGGAAGTACTTCCAGGTCCGGGAGAGGAGGGTGTTCTTTGGGAATGAAGCAGACAGATGGTTCCACAGTAGGGAAGGATATCTCCTGGCATCTTTGGCTATGGATACAGTGGCATCAAGGAACATGTCCATTTGCACCACCTACGATTTTTGTTTGTGGTTGGGTGTCTCAGGGAATACCTCAAAGACTGAGGAATCACAAGCTAGTTCAGAAAACCTTAGGGATTTATTTGGCAAAAGAATAGGCTTCCCAGTAGTAGTTAGGAACACAGACTTTAGATGCTAAAGCTACTATTTAATCAAATCGTGGCTCTTGCATCTCAACTTATTTTTCTGTAACGTGGGTGTAATAATGGCAGCCCCTGAGCGGGTTAAGGGTCGAATGAATTAATATATGACAAGCAGAACTGTTCCTGCTCTACAGTAATTGCTATATAAACTGGAGCTATGATTTTTGTACTTACTCAGATCATAAATATCACTGTTATTATCTGTATCAGGAAAATTAGTATCAGTGGCAGGCGATGCATTTGTGTGTTTCTATGAAAGTCACAGGCTGCAGTAACTGGAGCAGAGGAAGCATGACCCAAGATAAAATGAGAGGAACAGGCAGTGTCTAACTCACCCTGTGAAGATGTTCAATTTCATTGCAAGATCAACAGGAAGACAAAAATGTTTGAAATATGGAAATGACAGGATATTATTTAAGGTTTTCAAAGTTCTTATTGGATAAATGTGAAGAAAAGAACACTACTGGAATGGTGAAGTTGAAATTTATAGGGGTCAACCAAAGAAAAGGAAACCAGACCAATTTTACATTTAACAATAGCAAAAAGGTAAAAAATATCAAAAGCGCAAGAGAAAGGTGTTTCCTGAGACTTCAAGCAGACAAGTATAGTCCAGGGGTCCTCAGTATATAAAAATCTACATTATTTTCTAAATATCTCTGTGGATTCATTTTGTGTAGGCCTTGAACTAGTTAGAAGACAGAATATGAAAATTCTTCATTTTTCCTTCCCATGTATTATATTTTTTCATTTTACCAAAGAGCTTAGAGATACAAGGACTTTTATTATAGAACTTTGAGAAGAGACAGAAAATTTTAGATTATACACAACACTGTAAGTATCAAAAACAATCAACTAAATTTTTTTCCAAATCTTCCCAGATAAGCAAATAAGAGTGTTCTTCAATACTGTTACTCCAAAGAAATCCAAAATTATTGGCCCCTGTTAGCCTAACCCCCTCAACCAGTTGCCTACTTCTTTGAATTACTAGTAGATTTTATTATGTCTTACAATTAACTTGGCTTCAGTATCCTTAAATTGAATTGTCATTCATGAACAAATAAAACAGTCATTCAAAGTCAACTAAAGACACTCCAGATATTGAGAAGAATGCTCTTTAAAACATTGTATAGTGGTTTGCAACATGTAATCGTGACTCAGATTTCATGGCTCAAATGAACTTTTCCCCTTTGCGTGTCCTGTGCATTTGAGAAGGTGCTTTCCCTATGTTTTAATTTCTCCACCTTTAATATGGATATTAAGATAAGGAACATAATCTTGCAGGTATAATGAGATATAGTTATGAGAACCCAAGTAAAATATTTGGCATAGCACTTGGCATATACTAATGTGATGAATAAGTATTAGCTTTATTTGTTGATATTCTAAAAACTAAATTTTAGTTTCTTTTAAGTAACTCATTTATTTTTATGTATAAAATAGAGAATTTATTTTTCTGAAAGGACACAAGGGTAAGTTTCTCAAATCATGTTTTTTTTTCTTTTTTCATATTTTATTGAGATTAGATTACATATTTACCTTTAGGATCAATCGATGACCCTGTGATGTTCTGATGATTAGATTTGCCTGCACTCATCTGCTGTGTACAGAACACTTGAAGTACAGAAATGACAACACAGGGCTAAAGTAAGCAGCGCCATACGATTACCTCTGTCAAGGATGCCCAAATAGAGACTGGAGTCATAAAATTAAGTCCAAATTCCAGTTTGTCACCTTCTGGGCAACTTTAGTCACATGACTTATCTTTAAGAGCCCTCAGTTTTCTCATTTGTACAATGTGGCTACCAAAAGTAAATTCTTTCCATAAAACAGAAGTTCAACAATGCTTTCTAAATTAAATCAAATGTCAGCTTTTAATGAACTATCCACACCAAGTTTTCCAGGTTCCTGAAAAACAATTTGGGTTTATATTTTCATTAAATGAACTTTCCCGGGGTTAGAGAGGTGGTTCGGCGGTTACAGTGATTGCCCAGCATGCACAAGTACAAGTTCAAACCCCAGCACCCACATACACAGCTAAGTGTCAGAGCAACGAAAGCCATGTGAAAAATTCAATAAAAATTGATCGTCTCTCTCTCTCTAAAAAAAAAAAAAAAAAAAAGAACTTCCCCTTAGAAGTTGAAAATGTTTTCTAAAATAAGGGTTTTAATTATTGTGACTTGAAATTCCTTGAGGGCAAGGAGATGGAGTAAATTAACACCTCTGATGGGATGCATAACAGATGGAATGAAGAACTTTCAAAGAGCATCAGTTACCCAAAGAGCTCTTAGAAACTGGCCTCAGAACATTAACCCTCGTCACACTAGCCCCAATATGACTTTGGTGTTGTTCTCCTTGATCTAGATTTTTGTTGTTGTTGTCAAATAAGCTAGCTTTCCTATTTTCTGTTGTCTAACCTTATATCCCAATGGAATTATTTCAAACATGAAAGTCTCATTAACTTTGTGTAAGCTAGAGTGCCACAAAACCCCAGCACGGTAAACATGCTCAGGAAGCATCAATTTAGCTTGTTCATCAACGGATGAGCAGACCGGGACTGGACTGTGCTAGGAAGGCTTCACTCCAAGAGGTTGTCATCCCCTGTCAATCAACAGTTTCAGCGAGACCTGTACTCATGGAAATGGCAGACACGCAAGAAAGTGAGCCCAAACAAGTAAACTCTGCTGAGGCCTCTGCTGGGAACTGGGACTCTCCTGCCGCCACTTGGTCTTGCTGTTCAAGATAAGTCAGATGGCCCACCCAACATATAGGTCATGGAAATGCCAATATCTTCCAGCATAACTTATAAAGCCACAGGGCCCAAAGAGTGAGCACGGGGAAGGAGAAGGACTGGAGTCAATACTACAATCATCCACAGTATTTAAGCAGGAGTCCATGTGTCAGGGACATTTCCATGACCATTTACAGGGTTCCACCTTACCCTTCATGATTTTTCCCCTGGAATGGTATGCAATGGAGGGGCTGTTGGGTTAAAAAAGGTATAATTCAAAGAATATCTGGTTTTGGCTATTACTTATTAAATTAACGAAATAAAATACAATTTGAAAATAGCAGTCATCCTAAATATAAAAAAAATACACAGAAAGGAATACACAAGGTCATACAGAGAGAAGATCAACTTTTGAGTCTTATTCTTCATTTCTTTCTCTAGACTACAGCGGGGTATTTCCAAATTCTGCAAATAGACCATATGCTCCCAACTCCTTAGCTGTCTTGCCTTGATTTATTTAAGGTGATATTTATAGTTCCCTCTCCACAATATGTGACTAGTTAAGCATTTGTCAATGATCATTAACATCTATTAAAATATTTCCACCAAGTTAAATATTGCAGATTTTATCTGTGAGCTATTGCTCCTAGCTGCCATGTGTTAGAGTCATAGCTTTGGTCAGGTAGAGGGACTTTAACATTGAGTTCTATTTGTTATGTGATTTACCATCAAATAACACTATTTATATTTTCAGATTGTGACAACAAACAGAGAAGAGAGAGTAGAATTACTTGACAGTAAGACATGGGATATTGGTACATGATACTCAAGTATTACAAATGTAAGAGAGAGCTATTATGAAAGAAAGGAACTCCCTTGCTGATTTGTGCTTTGTTTTGAAATTTCAAAGAATGTTAATGTTTATTTTGTCACTTTTTTTCTTCTGTAGCTTAGTACTAAAATAAAAGTATACTTCATGGACAGAGATGACTCTTAGCTAGGCAATGTCAACTTAGAATGAGATGTCAAGCCCTCCAGATTTATTACAAATATTCCATTACATGACTGTTTCTCATCTAGATAACTGAAGATTTTATTGTAATTCATTTCACACTTAGCATATTACTTACTTAATTTATGCCTGTAATAGTTTCAGAGTTGCCAGGCGTGGTGGCACACTGGTGTAATCCCAACAACTGAGGAGGCTAACGCGGGAGGATTGCAAGTTACAGTCCAGTCTCAGCAACTTAGCAAGGCCTTAGCAACTCAGTGAGACCCGGTCTCAAAGTAAAAAGACTGAGGATGTAGTTCAGTGGTAAAGCATCCCTGGGTCCAATCCCTAGTACCAAAACAACAAACAATATTCAGTAATCTTAGAAAAATCAATAATATTTTACATATGTTTGGTACATTAAGTGTTGTCAAAGTATTTCACTTGTAGCCAGGTACAGTGATGCATGCCTGTGATTCCAGCAACTCTGGAAGCTGCAGCAGAAGTCAGGATTGCAAGTTTGCAGCCAGTCACAATAACTTAGTGAGACCCCTGTCTCAAAATAAAAATAAAAAGGACTGGGGATAAAAAGTAAATTGGGCTGGAGAGGTGGCTCCAGTGCTTGTCTGGCATATGCCAGGACCCAGGTTTGATCCCCAGCACCACATACACAACTAAGTGAAGGAAAAACAGAAAAAACAAAATTAACTAACTCTTTCTCTCTCCCCCTATCTCTCTCTAGAAAAAGAAATCAAAGAACTTCACTTCTGATTTCACATTAGATCATAAGATTTTACTAAATTACTTATAATTTTTATATAATCTGTTGTTCCTACACAGTTCATTTCATAAACCACATTTGTCAAAACAGAGAATTTAATTAAATACAAAAAATCATAGTAGTATAACTGTAGTTAAATTGAAATGTCTGCAGGGTAAGTAAATGGACGTATGTAAGTTTTTATTGGAATACCAGTTAGTTTAGAGCAAGAGCTGGCTAAAATTATCAGCCAAATTGGGCCTATGTGCCTATGTTTGTAAATAAAGATTTATTGGAACACAGCCATGTCCATTCCTTGTCATTTTGTCTATGGCTTCTTTCATTCTACAATGGCAGATGTGAGTGTTTGTGGCAAAGTTGTATGATATGCAATGTTTGAACACTGACCCTTTTACAGAGAAAGTTTGCTAAGCCCTAATTTAGAGTGCCATGAACAGAATAGAAAGAGAGTGATTTAGGAAAGAAAATCTTTTATGCTTCTCAGCTCAAAGAAAGTATAGAATTATTGAGTATCCTAGAAGAAGGTAGACTAATTCCATTCATCCATCAAAATAACTGATCTAAATGCAGAAATCATTAGCAGAAGTGACAGAACAAAGGAGAGTGAAGCAACTTTCTCCTAGCGGCAGTACAAACACATCACTATTCCTAGACCTGAAGGGGGAGTAGGGGAGAAAGAATGTTATTAGAGCTCAGTGAGACCAGGAGACAGGATATTACGCATTTTCTGCAGGAACTGTCATCATGAAATGCTTTATCACTGCCCAAACTAGAGAGAGTGGGAAAAAAAACCCCTCCATCTCTCCTGCTCTGTTCTGCTGGTGATATCCATTGGCAGAATGGGTGGTGAGGGAGCCTACGAGACAGTGCTTAGTATTTAGCTTAGAAACAGTTCATGGTGCAAAAAGACAGAAAATTCTTCAAATGTAGGGAAGGAAAAATCGAAAAACTAGCACAATAATCAGCTTCTAATTCAGGATAACAGGTCTTACTGGATGACAGTTATTTCTGAATGTTTTCCTCATTTTAACTAGGTGACTAAGGGAAACAGAAGTGGAAAAAAAAGTATAAGAATATTGGCTTAGAATAGTAGTTTTAAAAGCACTTGTTAGGAAGAATAAAAAGAACTTAGTAAATGAGGATAGTGACAGATGAGTGTCAAAGAACAAATTTTAAAACCTGGCTGTCAAGAAAAGATACCTGTATCATTTTAAATAAAATTGTGTTTATATATTTAGTTTGATTTATTTACTTTAAATGTGCTTTTTGCAGAAAACTCTGTTAATATGCTTTTTAGATATCTTTACTTAGCCAATTCAATGCAGCCAGAGATATCAAGATATTCTCTTCTACTATCATTTACAATCAGTCAATGGTAGTGACACTATAAAAACTATCCAAGTCATGAATGTAAGAGGCATTCTTGACATCTTCATTTGTCATATAAACAGTTTGTCAATTATACTTGTTGATCTGACTTTCTAAGCATATCTTAAGTTTCTGTACTTTTGTCCATCTCCACTGCCAATACCCTAGAGCTTCTTTCATCTCTTACCAGGATTGGTTATTAATTGATCTCCATTTGTCAGCCTATACCCACACTAGTTGTAGAAAATTTATTTTTAAATTGTCAAAACTGAAATATTTCCCTTAAAAGCCTCCAGCCACTTTTTGTTGCTCAGCATATGAACTGAAATTCTATAAAACTCTGGCAAGTTTCTCTTTCATTATTTGTATTTAAACCTTTGCAGCCCAGGCACTCTGCTCTTCAGTTCTGCGTGGTTGTACTGCACCCCTTCCCACCATAAGGCCTGTGCATGACTTCTTCCTCCCATCTGTAATTGTGCTGCCCAGCAGAGCCACCTTCTCTATCTAGCTAACTCTTGCTGATTTTTTTTTAACCTCCCAGCTAAGTGATAATTCCTCAGGAAAATACTTCTTTAATCACTTCTAGATTATTAGTAATATTTTTTGTAAACCAATTTTCCTCTCGGTCTGCAAGTATACATAACTAAGTTGTCTGCTTGACTAATATCTAGAAATACAATGTAAGTTGCTTGAAAGCCCAGACATCTGTTTTTGGTCACCTATTTACCCTTAGTGTCTACCACAAACTCCAACATCTAATTCATACTCAGCAATTATGTGATGAATAAAAGGGGTGTTTTTACTCTAGTAGACTGTAAGTGCTGAGTAGCTAACAGGCAGACGGATCTGGATTTTAGCCAGATTCTCACAATGAAATCCACTCTTCCATTGCCATCTTTGTGTTACTGCAGAGGTTACTCTGCAACTTCCTTTGTAAACCGGCTTCCTGACGGTAGGGGGAGCTGAAGGAAAATTGGAAGCTATGAGAAAGAGAGAAGAGTTTATCCCCTGCCTGTCATCTCCCCACCACCTGGAAGAATATTCACATAATATGCAAAGTGCAGAACCAAATGTGTGTTTAGATAAGTATGCACTGTGAAACTATCCATGTCATAAACTTTTCCATCACCTCCTAAAGTTTCCTCCCACTTCATTGCCTGCCCTTTTCCCCTTTTGTGATAAAAGCAATTAATATAAGATACATTCTCTTAGAAAATGTGTGTGTGTGTTCATGCTTTCTGTTCATTGGGTTACTAGAAGAGCTGTAGTTTTAGAAACAGATTTTCTTTCCCTATTAACATTACCATTTGTGAACATAGGGAATGCCCTATTCTATATAGACTGCATTTTTCTCATGATCAAGGAACTTATCTTACCGCAGAAGACAGGTAGATGGTCGTGTCCATAGAATCAGTGGTCTTACCATGTAACACCTCACCACCTCACTCTTCCCGGACAGAACACTTTTAAAAAGCCAATTAAAGATGCAGTTATGGTGTTGGGTGTAAAACAAATGCCTGGATATACTGATATGCCAAATACAGATTATCTGTTATAGCTGTAACCTGTAGCAATAACCTGTACAAAGTGCTATTTCTTCTATACCAGAATACACAGGTACTTGAATCAAGAAGTAGGAGTGATTCTCTTTGCTGTTGCACCTAGCAATACATTCAGGAAATGTTTGTTCCTGACTCAGTAATTTTGGGTGCTGTTGGTTTGAGGGTCTTAATTTTCAGGGGAGTTAAATTTTTAATAGTTCCACTTATTTCAAAGTTGAGACTTCACCTGACTACTTTGAGCTTTTTTATGTCAATGAATCCATAGATAGAGAAAGGGACAAAGGAGATAATTGTTCATGATTTCTGAGGATAAAATGAGTTTTTGCTACACAATGATTTTTTCTGAAACACTGGGGATTCTCTGAGATACTTATTGCTTCCATATCCAATTGTAACATTTAATAGAAAAGTCACTGAAGAAAGAATCACTGGAGATTCAAAATCTCCTGTGACTCTCCAGGTAGAGTCACAAGCATTTAAGATGTTGATGTGGAGGTAGGGGATGCAATGGCAAGTGAAACAAGAAAATTATAAATATCTACTAAAAGTTCATGGTCATTTACAGGAAAAAAAATCACCAACTGTGCATATAAACTTCTTTGTTATATTCCTTTATGTTGTGTCTGTCAACCAGTTCCCTTTTTATTCCGCCTTTCTTCTTATTATTATTTCATACAGGGACTATGGGTAGTTGTTGATATTATAACTTATTTTTAAGTCCCTTATATATTCAGATAGTAGCATGACTGAATAAAAGGAGTATTATCATATCCAGTGACTACCAGAGATTTGGAATTTGTCTCTACCTTTTGGGAACGAGAGTGTGTGCATCTCTGTTTGTAGAAAGGCTAGTTGATGCTTGTTCGAGAGAAGCATGAAGTTGTTCAAATAAGTGGATATGAAGGTTGAGTAACTAAAATGGTGAACTGTGCCTGTTTATAAGCTCTTGTCTCTGGTCCAAATCTATTCTTCTGTCCTCACACTGTGATACTGGGCTGGGATCCAGTGGTGTACTAGAGCCAACTCATACCAGCACACAAGAGCCAATTACTAAATTTTCAGCAATTTTTAGAGCTGGTTGTTAAAGAGTCATTATTAAAATTATATACATATAAATTTAATACTAAAGAAATTATACTAAATAAAAAGGAAGCGAATATTCAAAACATCACTACTTTATTATTACATTATACTACTATCTACACTGAGATGATATGCATCAGTTGTATTTGCACTGTATCTAACCAATATCTTTGTGCTGTTTCATCATTATGATATCATTAAATTAACTATAATGGAAATATTTACACCATAAAAATAGACAAGCTGTAAATAAAGCAGATCTTTTTCTTTTTCTTACAGAGTTTTTTAAGCATTTATCAACATACAAGTTAGGACACCGTAAATTACATTTTTCTTTGGTCATTCAACCATTTTGATAGGATCTGCCAATAAATGCCACCAGCACAGGGAGACAGAAATGCAGGATGAGGAGAAAAAGAACCTCCTGCTTCTGCGTACTGTTCTGGTCAGTGTAATGCCAACAGAAGCATTTCACCGGGGCAGCAGCATTTGGACCAGGCATCAACTTCCTTCAACACTCTCGGTACCACACTGGATTCCAAGAAGTAACACTTGGACCTCTTGGAGGGGATGAGAAAAATGCCTAGCTCCCCTTTTCACCTTTGATTCATCTATTGAAGAAGAGACCATAGCCTGATCTTAACAGTTCTTTCCTAGATTTGACCCTATGTAATCATAAACTATGCATTCATTAGTCACTACAAGATGATATTTAATATAATACTAGTGCAAATTATATGCTAAGTATATTCATCTGATAAATTCTCCAACCCTTTTTGGTACTTCAATCTTTCCCTCCTTTCTTTTCCTGAGACTATTTCTTATGTCACGTGAAATTATCCCATCTCTAGCTAATCGAAGATAATATTCTCTGGATCTGTCGATCATTATCCTCATACTGGAAACAGAGTTCATGGACTCCTCTATTTATTTGCAGCCGTATTTGAAAAAGTAATTGCAGCAGTTTATCAATGTAAACGGACTTGTATAAATATGTAATAACCATTTTTCATTAGTGAATATTTAAAATTACTGATAATTGGATCACAAAGCTACACAGTGACACAATCTTTTCATTCTTATTGCAAAGTATAACACTGAAAGTTGAGCCAGATGGTCTTGGTTTCTTTACTTATTTTTAGTAAGATTTATAGCTAGTTAAAGAAGACTTTTAAGATGACCTCATTTAATTATCAACAATACAAAGTTAATAATGAACCTTTAATTTTGGCCACACATAATACCTTGCTCATACACTATTGCAAAAGAATTCATTTTGCTGTAATGTCTTACAGTAACAGTGCATTTGCATGGGTATATTCAAAATTCATAAGGGTTATTTTCTTTATATTGTTAGCATCTATTACATTGAGTAATCAGCTATCAAAAGCTGTAGCAATAGTTGCTAAATTTACATATTTTACAAATGACTACTATTAAGTATAATATAAATATATTTTTTACAAACACATAAATGCCAGCTCTTAGCATATCTTGGACTTGTAAACACAAAGTGCAACTCATTCTTGGGTTTGTCATAACCCATTTGGCAAAACTGTTCTCCCTCTTCTGGGAAGTAGAACTTTATTAATGTGATATAAGACTTACTAATATTAGGATAATTTAGTATTTATTCCTCTGTCTTCAAAAGGCTCTGAAACAAAATCACTCCATATAAGGTTGCACTAAGGCATTGATATTTCAAATCTCTAAGAAAGAATGGCTTGTTATTTGCAATTCATATAGACCAGGAGAGAGCTGTTTAAAGGTCTATAACTGATTTAAGAGGAGACTGTACAATCAATAAGAAGTTTTAATAATATTTCTTATATATTATGTTAAGAATATTGAGTGGTAGGAAATATATTAGACTAAGCTAACTAAATAATCAAGTGACCTGGTTTATTTGTATTTACTCAAGATATCTAGGGATTCCACAGGCATATCAAGTTAACTTGGTCATATTTCATATATTTTAAAGATACAAGGAAATATTATATTATTGTTAACTTAGAGGTCTTTGTGTTCTTAATGTTTTTAACACAAAACTATCCTAGAATTCATAAAATAGCTTGATTTATATTTTGGTACTTTTTTAAGTGAGAGGGAAAGTGAGAGAGAGAAAGAATAAATTTTATTTAGTTTTCAAAAGCCTTTCATTGCTGCAAAACTTCGTTGTGTACGTGGTACTGGGGTTCAAGGCTGTCCTCACGCATGCCAGGAAAGTACCTCAACCACTAAGCCACCACTCCAACCCCTATATTTTGGTATTTTAATTATCAAAATATTTTGGTCTGTTTTTCCTATTTCATGCTTTTTTAAACAAAAATTATATTTTAAGGTAAATTATATATTGTGTGATATGCAAATTATCATTCAGTAAATTTACCCTTTCAGTGTACAATTCTGTGAGCTTTAAAAACAGGTATGGTTGAGTAATACCACAAACAAGGTATTTCATCAGCATCAAAAAAGTTCCTTCATGTCCCTATGTAAATGATTTTTCTCCAAATTCAGTTGCTGGCAGTGTTTGCTCAACAGTCTGTCCTCACCGTGCTTCCTATTTCACAATGTCAGGTTAATGGAGTGGTATATTACACAGCCATCCAGTTAACACGATGAAGGTGCGATTGATCCATGTCATTGTATATATAGGTAATTCACTTCTTTAAATTACTGAGCAAATAATTAATTGTGTGTATATACCTACCATAGTTTGTTCGCTCATCTGTACCCATGGAAAAAATTTGGCCAGTCTTTCTAGTTTGGGGTAAGGGTATATTAAATAACCCTAAATGTTTGTGTAAAGATTTTGTGTGTGTGTGTGTGTGTGTGTGTGTATGTGTGTGCAGTTGTTCATTGTGGTTGAGTAAATACTTAGGAGTAGAATTGCTGGTTTTCTGAGTAATCATAAGTTTAACTTTAAAAGAAATTGTCAAACTTTCCTTCCAAGTGGATATGACATTTTATATTCTATCTAGCACTGTATGACAGTTCCTCTTTCTCCAAATCTTTGTCAGCACTTGGTACTATTAGTTTTTCTTTGTTTGTTTTCTTTTAATGGTCATTTTAAATAAGTGTATAGTTTGTCTCATTTGCATTCTCTAATGATTAATGTTGATAAGCATCTTTTCATGTGCTCCTTTGCCTTCCATATATCATGTCTAGCTATATATTTGTTGAAAATTATTTTATTGGAGTTTTTAATTCCTTATTAGTGGGTTTTTAAAGATTTTTAATATGTTCAAGATGCAAGATTTATTTTTAATCAGGTATTATCATTTGTTTTCTCTTACTCTACAACTTGTGTTTTCATTCTCTTAATAATCATTTCCAAAGAGTAAAAAATTTAACTTTGAAAAATCTAATTCATCATTTTTTCTTTTATACATCTTGCTTTTGGTAACATGTCTAAGAAATACATAGAAAAATTTATAAATTTTTTTCCTAGCATTATTATAATCTTTTTTTTAAGAGAAAGGGACAGTGAGAGAGTAAAAGAAAGAAACAATTTTTATTTAGTTTTTCATGTGGCTTTTGTTGCTCCAACACTTCATTGTGTATGTGATGCAGGGGTTCAAACTCACATCCTTGTACATGCCAGGTAAGTGCCATAACTGCTGAGCCACCGCTCCAGCTCTATAATATTATTTTTAATAGTCACATGGATGGATACATGTTATTTTTAATATGGTGCGAGATATGAGTTAAAGTTTTTTGTGCATATGACATTTTGAATTATTCAAACATCATTTGTTGAAAAAGCTATCCTTTACTATTGAGTAACTTGCATATTTTTCAAAAGTCAATTTATCTTTTGGAATCACATGCACATGATAAATTCAGTTCAATACTTGGTCAAATATTATTCTGTGTGTTTCTGAAAGATGTTTTTGGATGAATTTAGCCTCTAAATTGATGGAATGAGTACAACAGATTGTTCTCCCTAATATGAGTGGCTCCCACCAAATCCTTTAGACTTGAATAGAACAAAAAGGCTGGCCCTCCCCTAATTTAGAGGGAATTTCTCCTGCCTCATAGCCTTCCAGCTGGGACACTAGTTGGATTTTTTTGTTTGATTGATTTTTGTTTTAAATCTGCTTTCAGACTTGGACTGAAGCATTAGGTCTTCCTGAGTCTTCAGTTGGCCAGACTTCAGGTTGGAGGTATGTCATCAGTGTTCCTGACCCTCAGGTCTTAGGACACAGGTTGTACTACAACATTGACTGTTCTGGGTCTCCAATTTTCTCACTGCAGATATTAGGTCTTAACAGCTTTCATAAATATGTGAACCAATTCCTTGTAATAAATGTCCTTCCAGGGGCTGAGGCAGGGGTTATGGTGCTTGCCCGATATGCGCAAGGACACTGGTTCGAACCCCAGCACCATGTACACAATGAAGTGTCAGAACAATGAAAGCCACATGAAAAACTAAATAAAATTGACTCTCTCTCTATGTCCCTCTCTCTTTTTTAAAAAGAAATCTTTCCATAAACATACACATATGGTGAATCCTGACTACTACTGATTTTGTTATCAAGAGCATCCCTAGAGGAATAGAATATTAAGGATGAGTTTTCTGAATTGATTCCAGGGGCTCTTGAATACACTCCGTAATTTAATTAGACTTAAAAATGTTAATTACTCTATTCCCAATGGTAAAAAGAACACTGATAGTACATTATGTGTTCTGTCAAAAGAGGTATTCAAAATATTACCATTAAAAGCTCAGCAATTACAGTATCTTAATCAACCACTTAAAAGTATGCAGCATGTGGTACTTGAGAACATTAGTGAAATAAACTGGTTGATCCAAATATGACTGGACAAAGTAGGTAAAGAAGAGGTTGTCCAGAATTCAAGTTTCCAGCTCAGGAGCTGAATAAATACCTAAGTATGTTAATGTACGCCCTGAAGCAGGTCTTTATCTCCTTATCCCCATGTTCATGTCTGAAATAATTTAAATATAATTTAGAATTATTTTCTCGAAGATTGTTGGAGAGGTATATTCATGGGGTGAGGGTGCGTAGATCTGTTTTCTTATACCATATTAGTCTTAGTCTCATTTTGTTGTCAGATAATGGTGGCTCATAAAATTTATTGGTTATTTACTCTTATAATCTTGAACATTTTTTCTAGATTTGGTATAATTTCTTCCTTAAATATTTAGAATAATTTGCTGGGTGTGGTGGTGCATACCTGTAATCCCAGTGGCTCTGGAGGCTGAGGCAGGAGGATCCCAAGTTCAAAGCCAGTCTCAGCAACTCAGGAAGGCCTTAAGCAACTTAGCAAGACCCTGTTCAAAATAAAAAGTAAAAAAGGTTAAGGATGCATCTCAGTTGTTAGCACCCTGGGTTCACTCTCCAGTACAAATATATATATTTCAATATAAATAATTTAACCATGAAGTCATTTGGGCCTATAGTTAATTTTGACAGAAAGATCTCAACTAAGCTTAATTTTTAATTGATTAAAATTATCTGGGTTCTCTATTTGAGAGAGTTTGGAAAGTTTGTGTCTTTTAAGAATGTATTAATATATTCATCATTCATGTGCATAAAGTTGTTAATACATTTTGGTTCTTTCTTATTCTTTTAATGTGTATGAGTATTTAGTTAAGATTTCTTTCTATTTTTTCTTGATCTTGGTAATAGGTATCCTTTCCCCCCTCTTACTCAGTTTTGGATGCCAGAGGTTTATCATTTTTGCAAAATTTTTTCAAAAAATGATTTTTTTCATATTGTTTCCAGATTCCCTGGTCTAATAGCATTCCTTATTTTTGGGTAGCTGCAAATTTTGTTTTCTTTGCAAGATTGTTTCTTCTGTTTCCTCTTTCTCCTCCTCCTGAGCTTTCAATTAATTGTGGCTTTAACACTTAATATTATCCCATAGTTCTCAAATGTGCTAGTCTGAGTTGTTTTTCACTAATTTTTTTTAAATATTTGATTTTGGATATTTTCTCTTGAACTTCTTTCAAATTCAATAACTCTTTCATCAGCTGAGTAGAGTGTGGTGATAAGCACACATAGGCATATATTTTATCTCTGTCATTTATCTTGTTTTCTTCCAACATCTTTATAGTTTCCCTTACTCCTTTCGCCTGCTCAAATTTTCCATACAGTCATGATATTTGTGCATTTGTTCCGTTAGTCCTTTATACATTAAAATGCAAATTTAAATTCTCTGTATGACAGTTGCACCATCTGGATCATATTTGATTCAGATTTTGTTAATTCCTTTGTCATTAAGCAGTGTTTTCCTTTCCCTTGCTTTTTAATGTTTTTTATAATTTTTGGTTGACAAACAACAGAAGTAACTGAAGTAAATAGGACAAACGCCTAAAAATGAGCACGTGTTTCCTTCTACTAGGTCTTTAAAGTGGAGGTTTGAGTCTTCTGTTCAGGAGTTAAACTGCTTGGGCTTTGTTGTTTCTATCATTCTACCTAATAAACCACAATCTCCGACTTCCTCTTGTGTTCCCTTTTGCTGATTGCAGGACTGTGCTGTTAGAGTTTTAAATGTTTCTGTTCTGCCCTCAGCATTAGGCTTTGAGTGGAAACGTTTCCGTGTGTGTGTGTGTGTGTGTGTGTGTGTGTGCGCGCGCGCGCCTCATTTGCTCTCTGTGTCTTGCCTCATTTGCTCTCTGTGTCTTCTTCCCTCTGTGTGTCTCCTCTTACTCCTATCTCAAGGGCATATGCGTTTGCAAGCCTGTTGGTTGTGAACAGAGGCTATTTTGAATTGTCCTGAGTCAGCCTTGGATTCTGGCCAGGTGATGACCCTGAGCCTCAGGGATGCTGCTTTCTCAGTAATCTTTCCTGTGTTCATCCTGACAGCCAAAACATACCTTCTACAGTTTACATGGATTGTGTTAAAGAGGTTTTACTGCCCTACCTCTTGGCAGGGGTCTCCAATGGTGTGGACCATTAGAACTTTGTGTTTCTACCCAGAACTAGAAGAAATATTTTTTCTTTTTCCTTCTGCCGTTATGAATCTTCATTTGTAACCTGGAGGGTATAGATAGAATTATCTTCTCTTTGCTAATCAGTTTATATATTTTCTTTTGAACGAGTAGCTGTTTCATTTATTTTTTTTTCTGTATAGGAGATAAGAATCCTAAAATGACTGGTTCCCTGTATCCAATACCCCTCCTCAACACTAAGAGATTGCTTCTGTATTCTCCTACCCTATCTCCCATCTTTTGAGTACATGGTAATATATATGGAGTGGATCCATAGATAGTGGATGCAAACTTCCATTGGATGTATAGATCTCAAGATTCTATTCTTTCATTATCCTCCAAACCTAGATTTAGAAGTTCATTTAAAATGTTAGTTGAAATACTCTTAAATCTCTTCTCTGGAATGCGTATCTTCCTCGTATGCTTTGCTTCAAGTTAGTGCTCCCTATTTCTTCTTGAAGGTATTTATTTTTCTTTAAATTTCTAGAGATTTGTTTACCCATAACCTCTACAGTATATTCAAGGTAGGTTATGAATTTGTAGAACATGTGCCTTTGTTTTCGATGTTACAATAGGAGAAATTCAGTTTCCAATTTTGTGTACCCAAAGAAGAGTCAGAACTTCATTGGTTTATTTTTAACATCCATAAAATGACACATCAATTCACAAAAGCCAGAGAAGTTGTAAAGATATGCAAAAGGTACGTTCAAAGCCATTAGGGGAAAAGGACACATAAATCCAAAATGTCATGCCCTGAAGTCTCAAGTGGAAACCAGGAAATGCACAAAATTGCATTCAATGGCACATGAGTAACAACATAATCATATATAAAAAGACAACTCTCCAACAATCCATGCAAGAAATAATGTCAATTTTTAATTTCACTATGTTTTAGTTATGTGGGTTTTTTGCTCTTCTTGTTTATTCTCTTTCCCATATTTTCCTCATTCTTGCCATTGTTCATGTTTTACTAAAATTTCATTTAAAAATAAAATGTTTAAAAAGAAATAAGTTCAAGACATATGATTACTGATGATTGCTGACTACATTTAATAACAATATGTTGTATATCTGAAAATTGCTATGATAATGGATTTTAAATATTCTTGTTACAAAAAATGTGATGAGTGCAGGAGGTAATGCATTTGTTAATTACCTTGATTTAGCCATTTTATGGTGTACACAAAATCAAAATACCATGTCGTATATCACAAATTCATACATTTTTTGTCAACTCAATTTTTTAAAAATTAAAAGTATTTTAAAAATAAAATTTAAAAAAATTTTCTTCTAATTCAAACCTTCATTAGTTTATTTGGGGCATATTAAGTTCAAATTCAAATGTAGCTACTACTTAGTTTCTATTCTTTCAGTTATTTCAGAATTTCTAGAAAAAAAACAAATGAAAGATGATAACGTTTGCTGTCAGACCTAGTTAAATAATTATTGTATTATTTACACAATTGGCAATGCTGAGTCCTCAAGACCCTAAAGTATTGCTATCACTTCACCTGTGTGTATAATAGACCTAGGTTCACAGGGAATGGATAGGGATATTGAATGGAGCATTCAGGAAACAGCAGCAGATATAATTCATCCCATAATTCTAAAATTCTGGAGAAGGTAACTCTTTCCACAGTAGAGAAATGATCTTCACTTGAAATATGAGTCTTAGTGTGCAAATTAGATCTTAGGAAGACTGTGTCTGGTCTTAGATCGTAATTAACTATGCTTTGTCAACTGCATGTTAGGATATGTATGAACAAATCCACTGGGTTTTATAACAAGCAAAGTCCACAGCAATCTACTGTGAAAAGTGGTATGTATCAGTCAAAATTCCACTGTAATCATACCGCATAACAAACAGTAAGAAAATTTCAAAATCTTGTAACAACAAACATTTATTTACTTAGTTGTCAGTGGGTTCTGAGCTGGCTGGGATAATCCAGGCTGCAAATTGACATCACTCATTCTGAGACTCATGACTTACTCCTCCAATAGTGGAAAACAGACGTTCAAGGGGAAGAGGGTACAAATGGAGAACACTCAGCGCTCCTTAAAGCTTTGATTTGTAATTTGCACACTATCGCTTTTTTTGTGTTCCACTTGTTAAAGCAATTCAAATGGCTAAGTCCAAAGACAATGTGATAAAGAAGGATACACTGCTTCAAGGGTCAGGGAACATATGAGGGATTGAGAGGGAAAAAACAAAGGTAGATGAAAAAGCACTTCTTAATACACTTAGGACTGAGCTAAATAAGATTCAGAACGTGTGGCTATATTTCATGAAAAGAGGGTTCAGAGTCCTGAGTCAACTCCTTTTATTGCACCAATGTTAGTCTCACGGCTCACTGTTTATGCCCTCATGAGAGAATTCTCCATGATTAATAGACACAGGGGAGACTAGAACTGGGGCCTAATTTGAAGATCAGCATGATACATTGAATGTATCTGGAGTAAGATACACATTAGAGCTAGCTGTGAAGAACCAACTGAACTTCTCTCTACCCTCTAGGGGAAGAAATGAGAGCCTCTTATTATCAAACACCCAAAAAAAGCATTACATTTGAATATCAGAGCTAAATATAATCTAAGGAACAGTTGTATAAATGTCATAAAAGGTGGACCATATCCAATATATCAGACATGTGCTCTTTGTTACACCAGAACTCCTTCATGGTACACGTTTTACAATGCAGCCTAAGCCTACAGTATCTTCTACGGTACAGTGAGGTACACTCTGCACTACTCAGGACCACTCGCTGTCCTCCTGGCATGACTTTCTGCACACTGCAAACTGAAAATTCAAGTCAAATCTCCATTTTTCAGACTAACAACAAGCTAACATTTTTGCACTTGACCTAGTTTTCATGAAGTAGCTTCACCTTCATAAATCTGGTAAGGCTGAACTGGGCTTTGTGAAGAGGCCATCGACAGGCATCTCTGGAACCACAGATGTACAAGTGAAGTAACTTTCCAATGACCCTTGTGGCACACTCTCTAGGATGCAAGCAACGCTAACTCTGAGTGATGAAAAGGCTGAAGTGTCCTGACTCCACAGCTCTCCCAAGTTAGGGAGCACTGTCCTTCCTTAGCCACGTGGTGACAGCAATAGAAGTACCCGTGCCAGGTCATTTTTTGAAGGATAGCTCTGTTCCCAGAAATTTCTGAGAAGCATTCTATGTAAGTCACATTATCTTCTGCAATTAATCCTGCAACATCAAACTCTATTAAAGAAGAGGACATAATTGTTAACATGTAAAGATTAATAACTAAGATAATATAAAGAAAACACTTATGTTCTTGGCTACAAAATGCACCCGCTACATGTTGGCTATCATTATTACTACCAAACAACTTTCAATTAATTAAATGTTTTAACTTATAAAATAATATTACAAAAACATAGATTTAGATCCATTTAATTTTCAGACGGTAGAGTCTGGCTTAGTATGATGTAATGAAAAAGATTCATAAATTTCACTGTTTAAGCATTTACCATTTCTTGTTGGTAAAAATATTAAACAAGATATAGTGGCAAGTGACAACTTTTGAAAAATAATTCAACAGGAAAACGATGTATACATACTATGCAAAAAATATGGCATATAAAATGTACGAAGTACTTTCGAAGGCCCATAAACATGTATAATGCCATTAATAATGCCAAAAGTATAAATCCAAATAAAGTAATTGTCTTTGCTTCCACACCTTCTTCTTAAATGGTCTATCAGATGAACTTGGGTTTTGTAACAGGGGAATCATTCTTTTTTTTTTTTTTTTTGAGCCTTTGGGGATTTTTTTTTTTTTTTAGATCAATGCCGATATTGTGAGTGAGTTAGCACTTGGCAAGAACAAGATGTTATAAATGAGCAAACCAGGGCCCTAAATATTCTCCCTTGGTTTCCTGTCTCACCATTGACCACTTGTGCCCTCAATAAATTTTTTTTCTTCATTCCTTCACAGAGTGTTACCCAGCCAACGGTGTCCTCCTCATGATGTGTGTGCCATGCTGTTTGGATCCTCCAACCACCAGAATCATGAGCCAAATTTCCTTATTCATAAAGCACCCAGCACCAGGTATTTTGTTATGGCAATGTAAAGTGATCTTCCCAATTTAATAAAGATAATAATGAATAACATCCAGAGTTGGCTACAAGAGAGGGTACCCTTTACATACCAAAACAGAAACAAAAGTTGATACAACCTTTACACATTATCAAAGACTTTAAAGCACCCACATATTTTGGCTCAGTAATTCCATGCTTTGAAAGTTATCTTTAAGAAAGTACATACAGGGCTGGAGAGGTGGCTCAGAGGTTTCGGCGCTTGCCTGGCAAGCACAAGGACCCGGGTTCAAACCCCAGCACCACGTACACAACTGAGTGTTGGTGCAACTTAGGCCATATGAAAAACTCAATAAAGTTGTTTCTCTCTTGCTCTGTCTCTCTCACTGTCCCTCCCTCTTTAAAAAAAAAAGTACATATAGGGGCTGGAGCAGTGACTCAGTGGTTGTGGTGCTTGCCTAGTATGTGCGAGTACACAGGTTCAAACCCCAGCAACCCACATACACAACTAAGTGTCAGAGCAATGAAAGCCAAGGGAAAAACTTAATAAAAATTAATTCTCTCTGTCTCTCTCTCACACTGTCTTTCTCTCTTAAAAAAAAAAAAAAGAAAGAAAAGAAAAGTTCCTATGGAAGAAATTATGCTTAGTAATATCAGCTTAACCCAGAGATCCAAGGGTTGAATGTCTCCACTCATCTGTGGAGTTGGAACTAGACCCTGGCCATTCAGAAAGGTAGTCTATTATCATGTGTTAAATCCAGATAAGGTGTAATGTTATACAGCTTAATACTTTTTTAGAGATATTGTGGGTAAGGGAAGGGAGGGATACAGGTGGGTAATTGGAGGGGGGCACTCCCGGGAGTAAATCTAGTATCCAGAAACTATACACATTTTATATTATTTTGTTAAAAACTTGCATGGTTGTTCAAAAATAAAAAAATTTTAGAAAAAGAAAAGAAAAGAAAGAAAGTACATACAGGACCGAAGGGGTAGTTCAGTGGTAGAATGCCTGCCTATCATGTGTAGGGGCCTGGGTTTAATCCTAAGCATGCATACACACACAAATAAATAAAAAGTAAAAGAAAGGAGGTAAATATAGATATGTGCAATGATTCAGTTCTAATAAAGTTCACTGTATTATGATTCACAAAAACAAATATTATGAAATTCTCTGGATTTGAAGAAAATATATCAGTCTTTTGAAAACATTCTGTGTCACTGAATGCTAAATGAATTGCATCATAAAAATCCTTAAATAGGGGAAACCAAGCAATTAAAGCATGATGTGTTTAACAGTAACTGGCCAAAGAATGAAAAATGTTCTTTTTTTCAATCATCTATGGAAACCAAGGAACTAACATCAAATTATAAATTGATGTCATCTTAGATTCTTAGACCTATCTCCTCCCATCAACTGCTTTTCTTTTGAACATACTCCTACTGTGATCCTTTACTTATAAGAAAAGATGAGAAAAATAGTATCTTACCTGAACTTGCAAAATAGGCCAACAAATCTGATCACTGGATTCCTGGAAGGCAGATTGATTGGTAGCATCAAAGTTAAATAACACTTTTGACTTGTCTTCCTCCATATTTGACACAGTAATTGAAATGAGTTCACTGAAATTAATTTGATGCTTTTTAAAACATTTCTAAGATATAATATTAGAAAATATCTTTGGAACTGTAACCTGCTTGGCTCACAAATGTTTTACTTTAAGAAAAATTGTAAGTGTTAATAATAAGCCCATTATTTTTCTGGGAAATCATAAAAATTTGTTTTTCTAGTCAGATATTACTTTTTATTCTGATAATAATTCATTGCTAGCAATTTTTTTTTTACATTTCCTGGCCTTTCATAGATTTTTTGGTACCAGCAATTGAACCCAGGGGTGCTTAACCACTGAGTCACATCCCCAGCCCTTTTTATTTTTGAGACAGGGTTTCGCTAAGTCACTACATTGTTGAGGCTGGCTTTGAACTTGCGATCCTTCTGCCTCCCAAACTGCTAGGATTACAGGCATGCACCATCATGCCTGGCTATTTCCCTGCTTTTTTTGTTTGTTTGTTTTTATTCAGAAATTTATTTGTTGAACAATCAAACAAGCTTCTAATGAAATAATATTATATATATAAATATATATAAATATATATTTATATATATATATAAATTCTGAAAATTAGATTTACCCCCAAGAGCCCCCAATTACCCACCCT
>PVKS010025257.1:0-30200 GCA_004027875.1 Aplodontia rufa
TTTTCCCACAGCCCCTCCAGCATCTGTCGTTGTTTGTATTTTTCATTTTTGCCACTCTAACAGAGTGAGGTGGTATCTCATTGAAGTTTTGATTTGCATTTCCCTTATAGCTAATGATGTAGAGCATTTTCTCATATATTTATGGGCTTTCCGGACTTCCTCTGGTGAGAAGTTTCTTTTAAGATCTGTAGCCCATTTATTGACTGGATTATTTGTGATTTTGGTGTTTAGTTTCTTTAGTTCTTTATATATTCTGGATATTAGCCCTCTGTCCGAGGTGTAGCGGGCAAAGGTTTTCTCCCATTCTGTAGGTTCTCTCTTGATGTTCTTGATCAGATCTTTAGCTGTGCAAAAACTTTTTAGTTTAATTGCATTCCCATTCACTTTACTGCTTGAACCATGGGAGTTTTGTTAAGGAAGTAGCTTCCAACTCTTATGTCCTGTGGGGTTGACCCTACTTCTTTTTCTAGCAAGTTTAAAGTTGTTGGCTTAATATCCAGGTCTTTGACCCATTTTTATTTTTGTGCAGGGCGAAAGATAAGGATCCAGCTTCAGTTGTCTACTTATGCCTGTCCAATTTGACCAACACCATTTGTTGAACAGGCTATCTTTCTTCCACACTGTTTTTGCCCCCTTTATCAAATATCAAATAGTTAAAGATATGGGATTTGTCGCAGGATCTTCTATTCTGTTCCATTGATCTTTGGTTCTGTTTTGATAACCAATACCATGCTGTTTTTGCTACTACGTGGGCTGCCCTTAAGACCACCATAGAGGCTTTAAGATGGAGAGAAAATGGGGAAAGGTCAACTAAACCACAAAGCTTTCCTACTGTTTTGGATTGCCTTCTTGACTCAGCATATGCTTGGTAGCTATCAACATTCAATTGTGTACAGAGTTAGGACAAGATTGTTTCTCGGTGTTTTTGCTTGATTTTTAAATTGTTTCTGCGAAGGTCATGTCCTTGTAGTTACTCTGCCTGTTTTTGCTGTGCAGTACTGAGAATTGGACCCAGGCGCACTCTACCACCAAGCTATATCCTCAGCTTTTTATTTTTTTAAGACAGCGGGCGGCAGGGGAAGAGTCAATTTTTAATTTTTTTCACCTGGCCTGTTTCTCTGACACTTAGTTGTGTATGTGGTTCTGGGGTTTGAACCTGGGTGCTCGTGCATGCCAGGCAAGTGCTCCAACTGCTGAGCCACTGCTCTAGCCCCTAGCTTTTTATTTTTCTGAGACAGTCTCACTAAGTTTCACTAACTCACTAGGCTGTGATCAAACTTGTGATCCTCTTGCCTCAGCCTCCTAAGTTGATGGGAATAAAGTACTCTGTATTTTTAAAAATTTTTGTTTCGGTACTAGGGATTGAACCCAGGGGCACTTAACCACAGAGCCACATCTCCAGCCCTTTTTAAATTTTGAGGCAAGGTCTAAGTTGCTAAGGGCCTCACCAAGTTGCTGAGGCTGGCTTTGAACATGCAATCCTCCTGCCTCCGTCTCCAGAGTTGCTGGGATTATAGATGTGCATGACCATGCCCAGAGTACATTGCCATTTTTGTGGATGGTGATTTTTTGAGTGTCTAACATTGTATATGAAAATTTATAGAGCTAATTTCTGGATCTGGATGTTAACATTTTATGGAGTTTCTTTTAACAGTTTTAAGGCGGCTTGTTCAAATTCTATAATTGCCAGATAAAAAATGAGGCAAGCAAGTTAATGAGGAAACCATATTTATTAATTATGGATGTTCCAAAGGCAGTTTATTAGATATTATCTATAGCTTATGTTGATACCTGTTTGCAGAGAAATTATATCCATTATTTTTATTAAAATAATTAATACTTCTGCAAGGCAAATTTAGTTCCTTGAAGTAGGGAATCTTCTAATTTTCCAATATCATATGATTTTATCTAGCTGTCAAAGTAATGTTTCTAAAATGTATACACTAAACTGGATGTAGACCCCAAATTATTCTTTGCACATCCTTCTATGCCCTGGTTCTTCATGTTGAGTATCTCAACTCCCAGAAATACAGGTTACCAGATCAAAATGCCAGGGTCCTTCTAACGGTTAAAATTTCAACAGAGAAAATAAATATATACATACTTTATTATATACAAATTATAACAAAAGCTTCATCAGATAAGCTAAAGAATATAAGTTATAATCATAATTGATAGTTTCAAAATTTTTTAAATCATTGTGACCTTTTCCAAAAGACACAGGCCTTAGAGAATGCGGCCACAAAGCTATGAATCTGAATTCTAGGCAGTTCTTTCATAATAGCAATTTATATTTTTGAAAAGTTGGTTTTTATGGGAATTAAGGTATGCGGCCTTACAAAGGAATGAAATGCTTTCATATCTGGGGAGAAATCATTAAAATATCCCTGAAGGAAGGGATACTTCCAGGGTTATGTTTATTATTGACAGTAATTTTAGAGATAATCACTGAAAAATGCTTATGATTTTTGGGTAAAATTCTGGGATTCTCATAAGAAAGGAAAGTTTTTTTGTAATTCAACATATGGCTTAGTGACAAAAAGGGAGGAAGTGAGGTGAAGAGAAGGCAACATAGTTTAAAGAAAAGGCAAAAAAATATATATATAGACTTAACTAAGTCATAGCAAGAAAATAAATGAATTGGTTCTTTTCAAGGCCAAGTGTTGGAGATATTTACCTATGTAAATTCAATGCAGTTCCCATATGTTCTATAATGTTAATAATATATATGAAAAATACTTTTCATTTGTTATAAAAAGGCTACTTTATAGGAAAAGCTAGAAACATGTTTACTCAATGCAAACCCCCAAAACCCAACATAATACATAGCAAACTATAGGGATGACCAAAAATAGATACTAAATTTAACTACATTAACTATGCTTGACATACTCTATTCCTTTTTAATCTGTACACAAGGCTCAAGTTCTGGGGTTTCAGGTTTTATTTTTTGATTTTTCTTAAAAATAATCTCAACCCTCAAATTAGCTAAAGATTTATCTGGGCTCGTAGTGGTAATCTGCTCTTTGTAACAGAGTGCTCTGTAGTTTCTTCCACTTTAGACCTCTCCACTGGGTTAATGCCTTTGTTTTCTTTATCTTTTCCATGTGATTTTTTATGCTGTGGATTTAAAAGGAGGAGAAATTAAGTCAATATAATGTAACATTTGATACATATTAACTATTAATTTCAAAGTTCTCTGGGTTGTAGGCATAAAAGCTTAAGTATAAAAAAATTCAGAACAGGTTCACAAGTTTGAGCCAACTATCTTTCTGGCAAGAATACTTTATTTAACCACTAATGGAAGCAAGGTAAAATAAATATTAGTTTTCTGCATTATTTTCTAAGACAAAATTGCAAATTTTACTGTAAGGCAGTGGTTCTGAACAAGGAGTGGCTTTTCAACCCAGTGGACATGTAGCAATGTCTGGAAACATTTCTGGTTGCTAGTATTATGGAGTGGGTACTACTGGCTTCTAGTGAGTAGACCCACAAATGCTATGAACATCATATAACTACAACAAAAATCATCCAGTTTTAAATAGGAATAGTGCCGCTAAGATATCCTGCTTAGGAAAATAAAAACTTATTATTACACATAAAAACCAATTCTATTTTATGCAGAGAAAGTGGCACATGGGCTACTTAAGAAACTGGTTTTTTTGTTTTTAAGAAAAAAAAAGTCAGTTTTATTTATTTTTCATTTGGTTTTTGTTTTTCCAAAACTTAGTTGTGTATGTGGTGCAGGGGTTTGAACACAAGTCCTTGCACATGCCAGGCAAGCACTCTAGCACTAAGCCACCTCTCTAGCTCCTGTATCTTGTTTTTAAAATTTATTTCACATTTCTCATTTGGGAGTTTTATTTCATTGGAATCCTCCTACTTGTCCATAAAGAATTTTAAGATACTGGTGATATCTGGGTCCAGTGGTGCACACCTATAATCCCAGAAACTTGGGAGGCTAAGGCACAAGTATCACAAGTTTAAGGACAACCTTAGCAACTTAGTGAGACCTTGTCTCAAAATTAAAAATAAAAACGACTGGTATGTACTCATGAGTTTAATCCCCTGTAATTAAAAAAAAAAAAAAGATACTGGTGACATTGTGTACTCATTCAACAATGCAGAGACAAATTATAAATCAACTTTAAAGTTTTAGACCCAGGGCTGGGGATGGAGCTCCATGGTAGAGCACTTGCCCAGCATATACCAGGCTCTGGGTTCAGTGCCCAGCAAACGAAAATAAAGAAAAAAGAAAGGAAAGTTTTAGACTCAGAGAATCTGTCCACATAACCTTACTTTAAACCCAGCAAACCCCTACATCAGACAGCTATTACAGAAAAGATCACTTCTAGACTTAACCTAAATGTCTAAAACGCAACCCCAAATTCTTTTCAACCCTATAGAGACTTCCTTGCCATAGTTGAGTCACTAAGCTTAACCTTTAAAATGTCACAAACAATAATAATTAAAGGATATCTGACCAGGGATTAAGTCGTCACTAAGATTCTCCCCTCTTTCCCCACTTTCCTAACTTTACAAGCAAGAAAGATATCAAAAACTGAAACATACTTAAAGTTATTTAATAACAACAAATAAAGCAAAAGGTAGGAAGAACTTGGGGATGAACCTGCCTGGAGGTGTACAGAGAGCAATTTAAGCAATCTGTGCTAGAATTTTTAACAGTTTAAATGAGGGAGAATGTTTAAACCTTGAGGGAAAAAGGCCTGCAAATCTATTAAAAACAGGAATAAGCAAACACCTATCAAAAGCAGCACTTTATAACTGTAAACTGTAGGTATCAGTGTCTTACATAAAGAAATTCTTATTCTGCCTACACTAATATCTTCAAAGTAGAGGGAAAGATACCGGTTCATAGTGCCATGTTCCCAAGTGTTAAAAAAGGGGTAAGGAGAGGTCACAGGATTTAACTGCATAGGCTTAGAGCAGATAGGAGCTCAGGAAATTAGAGGAACAGTTAACAAGAGAAGAACCTCAGGAAAGATAAATCACTAACATAATTTAAGAGGACTTCACTACCATTCTTTTTTAAGTATTTGAAATCTAATGGGAGGGGTTGGGGATTTAGCTCAGTGGCAGAGCGCTTGCCTAGCATGCGCAAGGTCCCGAGTTCAATCCTCAGCCCTTGGGGGAAAAAAATCTAATGGGCAGGGGACTGGAGCTCAAGGGTTTTGTGCTTGCCTGGCATGTGCAAGGATGCAGGTTCAAACCCCAGCACCAGACAACAAACTGTTGGAGCAACAAAAGCCACATGAAAAACTAAATAAAACTGATTCTCTCTCTCTCTCTCTCACTGTCCCTCTCTTAAAAAAAAAAAAATATATATATATATATATATGTATATATAAAAATAAATCTAATGGGCAGATATAGGCTCTAGGACTTCCAGGTCAAAGGTAGAAGAGAGAAATGACTCCTCTCAGTACCCATTCTGAGTATATAAGAAGCAGAAAGGGGATTAAATATGATAGCTAAAAATTATCAGCTAAGTATGTAATTAAGTAAAATTTTGCCTTTATTTATCCTATAGAAAAAAACTCTTTATCAATAGCAGACTAAATCATAAAAGTTAATAAGCCATACCAAAGGAACGACTGAAAATTTTATGCTGTTGTACATCAAGAGTAATGCTTTTACACTGATTGAACAGGAAGTGACTGACTTCTGTTGGATGGAAGGATTATCTGAAATGATATAATCAGGTACCTGGAAAAATGGAATCCCACCACTTGAAGAACAATCCACATTGGTATCTACAGATGGCTCTTGACTTGGAGGTTCTTCAATGTATTGTACCAGAACTGTCTTTTCTTCATCCATGTCCTAAAACAAAAGTTGGAAGAGTGATTAAGTCTAATGGGTTAAAAACCATCACAAAAAGGGATAAGATAACTATATGACATGTAGGGCAGATGTGAAGGGATAAGAATAACATTCTTCACATGAAATCAAGCACCTCAAGAGTTTATGGGAGGGGCTGGAGCGGTGGCTCAGCAGTTAAGGTGCTTGCCTGGCATGCGTGAGAATGCAAGTTCAAACCCCAGCACCACATACAAAACAGTGTTGGAGCAACGAAAGCCACATGAAAAACTAAATAAAGTAAATTCTCTCTTAAAAAAAAAATAAAGAAGAGTTTATGGGAGAGTTCTAAAATTATGCTTTAAATTTTACCTGACTGGTTGCTTCTTTGTTGTTTTCTGAACAACATAGCATCATTAACAGTTCAGGCTGATTCATTTTCAGCTGATCAAGGAGCTGTTCACGAGGTTTGGTTCTCACTAGTGTTGATGGGTATAAATAATTCTTTCTCTGTGGTGTCGAACCTGTGTTGAACATTAGACAAGTGGGGAAAATTAAAGTTTGAGATAAAAAGATTTTTTACCTTTTAAAATTAAAAAAAAATTTTTTTGGTGGTATAGGGATTGAATCCAGGGGTGCTCTACAACTAGCTACATTCTCAGATCTTTTAATCTTTTTTTTATTATATATGTGTATGTATAAATGTAGTGGTATTGGGGATTTAACCCATAGGAATTCTACTACTGAGCTACAGCCCCAATCATGTTTATTTTCTTTCCTTTTGAGATAGCATCTCAACAAATTGCTACAGCTGGCCTCAAACTTGTGGTTCTCCTGCCTCAGCTTCCAGAGTCATTGGGATTACAGGTGTTAGCCACTGCAACCAGACCTAAATAAGATTTTCTTTTAAATGTTAAATCTTATACTTCCAAATGAATTTCATCTCCCAAAAATATAATTATTGCCATAGGTAAGAACCAATCATGTTGCCTGTCAGGCACATACTACTTGCAACTAGTAACATTTTCTATTTTAACAATGGATTGTAACCCACTTGTCCAACTGTTGTATATAGAATTGAAAACTTGAAAACGGTGGCACATGCCTGTGATCCCAGCAGCTTGGGAGGCTGAGGCAGGAGGATTGCAAGTTCAAAACCAGTTTCAGCAATTTAACGAAGCCCTAAGCAACTTGGTGAGACCCTGTCTCAAAATAAAAAGAACTGGAGATGTGCCTCAGTGGTTAAATGTCCCTGGGTTCAATCTCTGGCACTAAAAATAAAGAACAAAGAAAACTCAGGAATTAATGGGTCAAACAGACTTGACCATTCTCATGATTCAGCTTATCTCCAAAACAGTTCGCAAAAGACATGTTGTAGATGCAAAAAAAATTACCAGGTGTTCTGAGAAATGGCAGTGTACTTGGAATAAGAGTAGTTTCCTCAACATTACTTTGATGGCATTAATCATTTCACTATAAATTTGGTATGGTAGTTATATATTACATTTCTTTATAATGAGCTCATGGTACCATAATTTACAATGGCTCTTGCTTGTTTACTCTACATTTTACAAATTTCCTAATTTCACTGATAAGTGAACAATAAATCTCACAGGTCTCTTGGGGAAAAAAATAAACTACCATTCTTTTTATTTACTTATTTATTTATAAATGGGATTTCAGTATGTTGTCTAGGCTGGCCTCAAACTCAGTGATCCTCTTCAGCCTCCCAAGAAGTTGAACTACAGGCATGTGCTACCATGTCCCGTGGCTAAACTCGACATCTTTTACCACAATTTCCTTTCATTAGTCCTTTTTTTTGGTGCAGGGGGAGGGGAGGTTTACTGGGGATTGAACCAGAGGTGCTTAATCACTTAGCCACATCCCAGTCCTTTTCTATTTTATTTTGAGACAGGGTCTCACCAAATTGCTTAGGGGCTTACTAAATTGCTGAGGCTAGCTTTGAACTTGCAATCCTCCTGCCTCAGCCTCTTGAGATGCTGAGATTATAGGTGTGTGCTACATGCTCAGCCTTATTATTGCTTCTTTAAAAACAAAAACAAACAACAAAAAACAAACTTTTGAGGTATAATTCACATACCATAAAATACACTCCTTTTAAATGTACAATTTAATCATAGTGAATTTAGAGGGTATGCAAGCATCACTATAATTCAAAAAATAACCCAATTATTTGTTCCTGTGTAAAACAGCTTCTTTCGCCATTTTCATGAAGGACTCTGAATCATTATGGCCTACTGGTCTTTGCCATAATCTCTCAAAATTGTGATTCCTAAATGACTGTGGTGCCATGTCTGATCTCTCAAAACGGTAATTACTATACGCTAACAGTCCATGACAAAATGAGAGGGACACACAAAAAAATGCACCATGTGGAGAACTTTGCCTTAAACTAGATTCAGTCAATAAATCTGTCCAATATTCTTGATATTCAAATGTCATTTTATAGGGGTTGGAGATTTAGCTCAGTGGCGAAGTGCCTGCCTAGCATGCGCAAGGCCCTGGTTTTAGTCCCTGGTCCTGAAAGAAAAAAAAAAGTCATTTTGTCATTTTATAAACAGTGCTAGATAGATGGTCAATTTTATTTTTGTTTTTAAAATGCCCTTTCTTAAGCCAGTTCCCTGAATGTTTGTGAAATTTTACTGAATTATGGCGCCTAAATTTCTAGAAGTACATGCCACCTATATCCTGATACCTAAGATTTGATGAAAACTATTCTGAGGTTCCAGTTTTTTCATATTCATATTAAAAATTATTTACAGTGAGATAGAAAATTCATATCAGGCAATGACAGGACCCAGGTTTAAAAAACACCTAACACGGGCTGGAGAGGTGGCTCGGCGGTTGGAGCGCTTGCCTGGCATGCATGAGGACCTGGGTTCATACCCCAGTACCACATACACAACTAATTATCAGAGAAACAAAGGCCAGATGAAAAAATAAAGTTAATTCTCTTTCCTCTCTCTCTTTAAACAAAACAAAACAAAGCAAAACCAAAAAGAAACATCTAACTCTATATAGGGTTAAATTCAACTTCAAAAATTTAGTGATTCTATTTCCTATTTCAAGTACCTGTTGGGATATCCAGTTTTAGATCCTGTTTCAGAAAGCAATTAAGCTTGGATGAACCTATTTTGATAGATTCATTAAGTTCTAGACTTTGTTCTATCAATTGTTTTTCATCAGTAGTTATTTGACCAAGGAAAATATTATGTTGGTTCTCATTAGCTTCTTTATGTCCACTGAATTTTTCAGTGATCTCTGAACTTGAAGTCCCACACTGTTGCTTTACAACCTGTAATTGATACAAATAGGCTTTCATTACTGAAGCTGTCAGTGCTTTACTCAATATGTCATTTTCCTTTACCTTGAATATACCTTAAGTAGGTGACTGTGTAATTTATTATCCAAATGGTGACATTTTCCAAAGCAAAAAGGTCTATTCCTACTAATTACCCCAACATAACAGATATAAGAAAAGACTGTCTCAAGCAAACTAGGACTTAAGGTTCTTTTGATCTATAAGTTATCCTTCCTCATCTTTTTTCCTTGAAAGACTACTGTTAAAGAAATCAGGTTTTTACCCTATTGGATATATCAAATTCTGGATTTGGTCAATTGCATTGCTGTGGCATATATTTATATGTTCATCTGACAACTATATTTTCTATAAACTGGTGAGATCTAAATAAGGCTCAATTTTTTTTCTTGTAAGACTGTTTCACAGGTGGTACTGCAAGCACATAATGCCTGGTTGTATCTGTTATGTTAAGGTTAATCAGCAGGTTCAGGAGTAGTTACCAGATTAACTAAAAAGTTCCTCCTAAGCTCTTCCTCAACCCAAGCATTTGATAAAATGATTCAGTAATCATTAATAGCCACAGAGATTATTTCATTAGGAATTGCAAAGAGATGACATTCTAAGAAATATTTTTCTTCATCAATTACTCTACTAAACCAAGATAGGTTTTTTTTTAAAAAAAGGATGAATGCTCTATGGTTTTTCTATTTTTCCTTTTTTCAGAATAATGTAATGCTTCCCTAACACGATGCAAAAGAAACCCATGAAATTTTTATGAATTCATTAGTTTTACTATATTTGATATGTTCTTATCTATTATAGTGATTATTCTCTTTGATGCTCAAATTATGTCATCTGGAAGCAGGCGGAGCATCAGGATTCTTTGTTTCCTTACTTTCTAGTATGACAAGTTATCTAGGCTTATAATCCTGTACAGTTTTTATCTCAAACCTGAAATTAGTTACTTCTCTGTGAACCCTGTTTCTTCTCCTTAACCCAGGTTGCTTATAAAACTTAAAATACTTAAATTCTTTGTACCTACTTTTTGAGAACACAGTGAAATCCTTTTATTGCACAAAAAAGAAAAACCAAGTCATTAAGGGCTCATGCAAGTGTTAAGTTCAAGCAAACCCACAAGCCTATCAAGTATCCTTTGATACCAGAACAGTTCCTAAATACTTAAAGCACCAATAGTTTTGAAAGTACCTGAAGGAAAGTAAATACAAATGGAAGGTATTATATGTCAAAAGACAGAATGCCCTTCCCTGAAGAAACTAAAGTCAAAAACCAAGGATAGATACAGAACAGAAACTGGATGTCAAATTAATTTAAACATCTAGAAGACATCTGCCAAAGCATATAACAAGATCATGTATTATTAGCATATCAAGTAATTTACTTAGAAGTTTAAATCATTCATTAAATCTTTAATTTATATTGAAATCAATTCTAAGCCAAGAACATTTAATTTTCTGATTATAATTATTCTTCCCAAAGTAGGTTCCAGATACAAAATTATTACCTCCAACATGTTCTGAAGTTCCTCTTCCCTTTTATTTAAGCAAGATACCCACTGTTCAGAAAAACAAACTGTGCTTGTGGTCAGAGACTCACATCTCTGTTTAGTCTCTTGAGATATTTTTTCCAGGTTACTATTGAACGTATCACAGTGTTTCACAGACTCTTCAACCAATTTTGTACCTTTTTGGTTAAAGTGTCTGAGTTCTTGAGAAAAGCCATCAAAATCAGCACCAAATTTTGTACTGTGAAAAGTTGTTTTATTGATTATATCCTTAGATTTCCTATAGGAAAAGAGAATATCATTATTGAAATGGGAAACTAAGACTCAAAGGGTAAATTTCTTCCCAAGATCACATAGCTCTGAAGTGGCAGATTCAATGCAGACAGTGTGGCTCCTGCTCTCAATTCATTTTCTAAATTGAGAATGATTGCTCTAGTCCATGTATTTTCCACCAAATTGACATCACAACTACCATTAAATGACTTTTCAAAAAATCATCTTTTTTCATAAAACTTTCCAGTCCTCGTCCAGATATGATGCTTTCCTTTGTATTTCTTACAGTATATTACTATATGGTTATTAAAATGTCAAAGGCAGTTATGATTAATGTATGTAAGTTATTACCAAGATTCTTGGGTGATTCTAATGGGTGTACAAAGCTTATGTAAAAGTAAAATAAAGAAAACAATGATAGACACAAGAAGAAAGAAACGGGAATATACTATTATAAAGTCCTTTTATTGTACACGAAAGAACAAATTATTTGATGCTAGATTCAAGTTTTATAAAACATTATAACATCTACAATCCCAATGACTTGGAAGGCTGAGGCAGGAGGACTGACTGCAAATTCAAGATCAGCCTTAGCAATTTAGTGAGACCCTAAGCAACTTAGCAAGACCTTGTCTCAAAATAAAAAAATAAAAGAACTGGAGATGTGGCTCAGCAGTAAAGCGCCCCAGGTTCTCTCCCTATAACCAAACAAGAACAAACAAAAACCAAAACAACAAAAATAGCATACTGCTAACCCTAGAAAAGCTACTTTATTTATTTTTTTTCAAAATACTGATAAATTTTATTACATTAAAATTTAGGATTTCATTATCGTGTTTGCTGGCAAATGGATGGAAATAGAGAATGTTAGACTTAAGTGAAATTAGCTAAACTCAGAAACTCAAAGGTTCTATGCTTTCTATCATGTGCAGAAGCTGGAATAAAACAAAGGAGAGAGGGAGGGAAGGATAGGATGACATAAAAAAGCATTCAAATATAAATCAGTAGATAAGCAGAAGGAAGTCTAGTAGAGTAGAGCAAGGAGAAAGAGAAAGAGGAGGAAGGGCAAAAGGAAAAAGGAGAAGAAAAGAGGGATCATGAACTGAAAATGATTTCCATGCGTCTATGGGTTTGTTGGGATGAACCCAAAAACTATGTATAACTATAAAGCTCTAATTTTAAAAATTAGAATTTCAATCATTGACACATGTCATATAATGAACAAGCAAGCTAAAGAATAGGATAACAATTTTTGTATCTATGTTCATCAGGGAAACTGGTCTGTAGTTTTGAAAAGCCACTTTAAAAGGTAATAAAAAGTGTAAATAGGTCAGTGGAACAGATAAAAATAAAAACATAAAAATGTTCAATTTAAATTAGGAAAATGAAAGGGTGAAACAAAATAAAGAAAACAGTAGGATCTGTAGATTTTAATATACTTATATTAACACTTATTTTAAATGTGACTGGTCTAAATATATCAGTTAAAGCCACACACTGGGGGTTAGGGGTGTAGCTCAGTGGTAGCACTTGCCTAGCACAAGTGAGGCCCAAGTTCAATCCCTAGCACCACACAAAAGAAAAACAAGGAAAAAAATTCTGGATTGTTAACTCTGAAGAGAAAGCAAGACCAGCTACCTTTATGTTCTTTACAAGAAACCCATTTTAAATATAAATACTTAGGCCAACAGTAAAGGGATGGAGAAAGATACAACATGGTAATAGCAACCAAAGGAAAGCTGGAGTACCTATATTAATTTCAGATAAAATAGACCAGAATACAGAGGATTATCAAGGATAAAAAGGGACCTTTACTGGGAATGGGGATCATGCCTATAATCCCAGCAACTTGGGAGGCTGAGAAAAGAGGACCCTAAATTCGAGGCCAGCCTCAGCAACTTGGTAAGAACCTGTTTTGAAATAAAAATAAAAAGGGCTGGAGATGTAGCTCAGTGGTAGAGGATCCCTGGTACCCCCCCAAAAAACAAAAACAAAAAACAAAACACACACATACACAAAATTATCTCAAAAATAAAGTTATTAAATTGATTATAAGTTATAAAATTAGTTATAAAAATGCAATAACACAATACCTTACTGAATGAATTCAACAGTAGTTTAGAAATGATAGAGGAAGACTGAGTGAACCAGAAGACAGGTCAATGGAATAGACACAACTGAACAACAGAAAAGGTATGTGTGTGTACATATATACACACACATACAGACTTATATGTGTATATATATATACACACACATACAGACTTATATGTGTATATATATATATATGTGCATGCATCGTGTGTGTGTGTGTGTGTGTATATATATATATGTGCATGCATCATGTGTGTGTGTGTGTGTATATATATATATGTATATATATATATACACACACAAGACAGATATATAGCTCTCTCTTCAGGGATCATAATAAAAGAGCTAACGCTATTGTCATCAAAAGTCATAGAAACAGTGGAGAAAGAGTGAATGGACTGAAAAATATTCAAAGAAATAATAGATAAAAATTTCCACATTTGTTGAAAGGCATAGCCTACAGATGGTAGAAGCTGAACAATTCCTAAATAGGACAAACTCAAAGAAATACATTAAGCAGATACCTAATTATATTTCTAAAACTTAAAGACAAAGAAATCTTAAAAGCAACTGCAGAGAATTTGCCAATAGGAAACAGTTACTTTAATCATGGAATTCTGATCTCATGGAGGCCAGAGGAAATGGCCAAATACTGAAAGAAAAGAACTCAATTTTGCATACTATATACAGTGAAAATATCTTTTAGGAACGAAGGTGAAATCAAGACATTCTCAGAAAAATGAAAACAAAATCTGTGGCTATCTTTAAAGACTAAAGGAAGCTCTTGACTCTAAAAGAAGCTTGGGACTTTAGTAAAGAAAAATTAAAAGGACAAAGATAAAGGTAAATATATTAGAATATCCTTTTCATGAGTTTAGAGTATTCCATAGGCAAAAATTGATCCTTGACAAATCTTATAAACTTTTAAATATATATGTATTTATATGTAAAAAAGCTTTTTAATGTAAAACACAGGGGTGGAGGTGGGTAAAGCTCAGTGGAAGAATGCTTACCTAGCATAAATTCAGGGCACCCTGGGTTAGATCTCCAACACCACACACACACACACACACACACACACACACACACACACACACACCTAAATGTAAATTATAAAACTTTTTTTTTTTTAAAGAGAGAGGGACAGAGAGAGAGAGAGATTGAGAGAGAGAGAGAGAGAGAGAGAGAGGAAAAGAGAATCAATTTTTATTTAGTTTTCCATGTGACTTTTGTTGCTCCAACACTTTGCTGTGTACATGGTGCTAGGGTTTAAACTCACATCCTCGGGCATGCCAGGCAAGCACCATACGTGCTGAGCCACCGCTCCAGTTCCAATTCTAAAACTCTTAAAAGAAAACACAGAGGATAAGGATGGAGCTGGGTGGCAGAGCACTTGCCTATCATGTGAGAGGCCCTGGGTTCAATCTCCAGCACCACAAAGAAACAAAACATAGGTTTGACTGGAGTGTATGTTAAGTATGTGAGACTGGCAAGCAATGAGGCTATAAAGCCACATAAACTCTAGTGCAGGGATCAGCAAACTTTTTCTTAAAAAGCCAGATAGCAGGGGCTGTAGCAGTGGTGGGCGGTTATGGCGCTTGCCTGGCATGTGCAAGTACATGGGTTCAAACCCCAGCACCCACGTACACAACTGTCAGAGCAACAAAGGCCATGTGAAAAACTCAACAAAAACTGATTTTCTCTCTCTCTCTCTGTCCTTCTCTCTTTAAAAAACAAAAAGCCAGAAAACAATTTTAAGCTTATGGTGTATTGATTCTTTCTGATGAAAACTCTGCTGCTGCAATGCACAGGCAGCCAAAGGCAACATGTAAATAGATGGGCAAATTATAAGCAAACTGTTTTTAATTATAAGGATCCAGCAGCCCATCAGTCATAATTTGCCAAACCCTGATCCAGCAAGGACTTTTTTTTTAATCAGTGATATAGGTTAGAAATTGTGAAATTACTTAATGCGTAACCTAAGACTGAAAAAAAAAATATATATATATTGTGAACAAGAGCCAGATTTTTCACTGCCTGAAAAAGAAACACAAATATGGATAGAAAGTTATTTATGTGTTATACATATATAGTTACACCCATACACATAATAAATTGTTAACAAAAGAGAAATATAGTTGAAAATATACAAGAATTATTTGTACTACTTGAAACGTTTTCTTCTGAAGTAATCCAGAAGACATACAGAAAAGTTAAAGAATTTAAAAATAGCTTACTGCTCTGTATTTTCTTGGACACTCCTGAGTGGTTTCTGGATGTTTTTACACTTTTCTTCCAAAGCACAGAATCTCTCTGCCCAAAGACTGATTAACTGACAAAGCTCCTATAGAAGATGGAAGGGAAGGGAAGAGACTTGAAATCATGACACTGGAACACTTTTTTCTGCAAATTCCACTATGACAATTATACAAATTCTTGAGTAGCTCTTTAACTTTACCCCTCTCCCACAGAGGAAAGAAGTGAATGTGATACAAAAAGGACAGCATTATATTTTTAAAAACTAAATAATTATAATTTCAAACTTTGCTATTTTAATTTTTAGTAACAAATTACTTTCATTATATCTCAAAACATATCCAGATGTCAAATTATGTTTGAGAATCATTTTGACAGGTACATACAGTTACTTTTTAACTGATGTCAATACCAGAAAGGGAAATTAATGCTGACAACCTCATGGGTAAAACAATTCAAAAATATCAGTTACTGTAACTGAAAACTTTTACAGAATCTAATTGAGTCATATTAATAAAATGTAAATAGATTCTTACATTTTTGCTTATACATAATATCTTTAAAAACAAGTTCTTATAGGTACATAACAAAATGAAAAAGTTACACTAAAGATTACCAGAAAGAACTGAAAACATATCTAGGACTCACATTCACTGTTCATTCAGTGTGGTCAACAATATTTATGGTCGACAATAACAAATCAGTAATAATACATACTTGACATTCTGATTATGAAAATAGTCTGTCAGTAGTGTCTGAATATAATGAGTAATGCAGGTATTATCAGATTTAGCTACATATGTGTTTAAAGTTTATATAATTATTTTGTTAGTGCTCAATTCAAATTCTAGAAAATCTAGAAACAGTTCATTTAATGAATTTGCTTCCTTAAAGCCAGGGAAATCAAGCCATTCATGCTCAGATAAACATTTTGAATCAAGATTTTTTAATTTTAATTAATAAATTAATATTTTAAAGAGGGACAGAGAGAGAAAAAGAATCAATGGAATTTATTAAATTTCAACAACAAATGTATGTATATACAAATGCACACAGATATAAAAGAGAGAGTGAGATCTATATAGCTCTCTCCTCAGGGATCATAATAAAAGACCTATATATGTATCTATAAAGTTGTAGACAGATTTAAGACAGATATACTTCAGTATAAGAAATTGCTGCAATTTCAAATTGCTAAGAAATGTATAGAAAAGGCACTCACAAATGAATGCATTTTAGACATGTGTAATGTGTAAGATGAATGAAATATTGTTAGAACTCCTAATGTTTCAGTGTCCTCATGAGAAAACTGGTCAAGTGGCTGGAGTGATGGCTTAGTGGTAACAGCACCTGCCTGGCATGCGCAAGTACACGAGTTCAAACCCCAGCACCACATACGCAGTGCAGTGTTGGAGCAAGGAAAGCCACATAAAAAACTAAATAAAATTGATTCTCTCTCTCTGTCTCACTGTCCCTCTCTCTTTGAGACATGTGGCTTTTGTTGCCCCAAGACTGTACATGGTGCTGGGGTTTGAACCCACATACTCGTGCATGCCAGGCAAGTGCTGTAACCGCCGAGGCACCACTGCTCCAGCCCCCTGATCTCTCTTAAAAAAAAAAAAAAAAAAAACAGAAAAGAAAACTGGGCAAGTCATAGAATATGTACCTGTATTGATGAGAGGAATAAACATATGGTAGGTTAACTATAATTTTTACTAATTTCTGATAATCCTCTCTGAAAAGTTTCATGCTTATCTATTTGGGAAACTAATCATTTTATTTTAAAGTTATTTCTTTCCTAAAAACCTTGGATGTGTTTCCCTTTCATTTTACATGACATAGATATGAATTCCTCTTTACTTCCGAAGAAAAAGAACTCTTTTCTACTCACTAAATCATCAACAGTTTTCAGTTTTATTGACCAGAGAGCTGTCATAATAGGTTAATTTAATAAAACTTTAGATATTAATTAGTACCCAAGTCTTAAGGACTATAAAGGTTGTCTTCCATATCTGATATTACAGAGTATAGTTTGAAGGTTTAGCTTTGGTTTAAACCTACACATGCTGAAAAATAGTTTACATGGAGGAAAAGTCATGAACTACATTTACAATCAATAAATAAATAAATTTAAAAGTTGTATTCATTTACTTGAATTTAAACATGTCATTGTTGAAACAAATAATAAAGAGAAAGCATGGCTTAGTTTATGAAAGATGGTAACCACCCATGTCATCCTAGAAAGAAAGAACTTGCAACATAATGTTCAGTTGCCACGTTATAAAATTTGTTCTCTAAAGGTTTTTGCTAGCTAATCTTTCCTCTTGGTGTGAGTACAGGACTGTTTTGTCATAATGTACTTCAGCACAGCGTTCTACATGTAGCAAATTCTCAAATGCTAAATGATCAAGAGAAGTATTCTCAAATATTTAACACTAATTACTGTTATAATAAAGCAGCTATTGTATTTTCATTTTCTAAATTAGTTTTATAGCATTTAGACTGTGTAACAATTATTAAATCATATCAAATTATTATAAATCTTTTTTACATTTTCATGTTGGTTAAATAAGATACCTGTGAATGGGTTTGTTTTATGGCATTCAGGTCTTCACTTAAGTTTTCACAAAGCTTCTGTGATTCAACTAAAGAAGAAACTGTATTTTCTCGGAGTTCATGTAGATTGTTACACAATCTACTGAGAAAGTCATCCATTTCTTTTTTCTGATTTTCTATCTTTGAAGGAAAAAAAAATTAGTTTCCTTCTTAAATAGCATATAAATTTTGACATATTACAAGCATAGCATTCATTACCTTATCAGCCAGCGTTAATGAAGTCTTGAAACTATGCTTCAGTTTGCTATTGATCTCCAACATAGATACAACACTGGGGTATAAAATTCTTTCCAGTGAACTTAGAAGGCCAGTCTTAAGTTCATCCTGGTTTTAAAAATAAGCAAACAGGTCTTTAAAAAGAATATTTTACTTACATAAGCCTGATTGGTTAAATGATAATATCTTAAGTACTTCAGCAATTAAACCCACACATTAAAGTTCAAAATTGACATTCTCTATTCTTCATAATCTATAGATATCTGTATATCCAGAATTTATATTCAGCATAAATCACAGTCCTATCTCCAGTAATTAAGAAAATGGTTACTTGGTGCATAGTATATTTGTAACAATCTAATGAAACAAGTCAGAATTCAGAAGAAAAGAAAACAAGTCAGTTGAGAAGATTTCAGCATTCCAAAGGAAATTAAAAAACAAAACAAGGCGACTAGAGAGGTGGTTCAGCAGTAGAGTGCTTGCCTGGCATGCACAAGTACGTGAGTTCAAACCCTAGCACCACGTACACAACGAAGTTTCAGAGCAATGAAGGCCACATGAAAAACTAAATAAAAATTGATTCTCTCTCTCTCATTGTCCCTCTCTAACAAAGAAAAAAAAAAAAAAAAGGAGGCAGAGAGCCTATACAGGAAGAAAACAAATTATGGTCAGGAACTTCCACACAAACGATATAATTACAGAATAAATAATATAAATCAGGTATGAAAGAGGTAATATTAAGTGTAATTAATCAGATGAGTGACTCCCATAAAACCATAGGAAAAAGCTTTAGAATTAAGGCCACAAAGTCTTGGTCACACAGATCTAAACCTGGAAGTTGTTATATGTGTTCCTAGAATTCTATTTATTTTATTTTATTTTTTTTTAATAAAGAGAGAGGAACAGTGAGAAAGACAGAGAAAGAGCGAAATAACTTTATTTAGTTTTTCATTTGGCCTTAGTTGCTCCAACACCTAGTTGTGTACGTGGTGCTGGGGTTTCAACTCGGGTCCTCGTGCTTGCCAGACAAGCGCCGAAACCGCTGAGCCACAGCTCCAGCCACCTACTTGTTATTTTTGTTGAATTACTATTACTGGTACATATTACCATCACACATTGCTGCTAGTCACATTTACTATCATGGTTTTAAAATTACCTAATATCCCCTTTCTGGTTGATTAGTATAATGTGACTATATCAGGACCCCTTGATCAATTTCAGGGTCAACTATGGGTCCCTTGAATTCTGGAGTTAAAGCTTCCCTTTAGTTATTAGAAAGCTTATTAATAACTACTATTCTTAAGCACCCTAGGTATGAGTGAAACAAGTTTCAAAACTTAGTTATATTTGGAAACCAATCTTTCTGGGGGGTGGGGACAGTGGAAGCTGGTCATGGTGGCACACACCTGTAATCCTAGTGAAATGGGATGCTGAGATAGAAGGATCACAAATTTGAGCAACTTAGCAAAACTCTGTCTCAAAATATAAAAAATAAAAAGGGCTAGGAATGTAGCTCAATGGTAAAGTTTAATTTCCAGTACCAAAACAACACAGATTTGTCTCTAAAAGCATAAATATACTCTTTCATAGTGATGTCGGTCACTGTGTCTAGAAAAGCTTAAGATGAAACAAAAGCAGTTAACATTGCATTTTGATGACTTATCAAATGTAACCCTTCAAAAATAATTTAAGATATTTACTAACAATATATTTCTGCAATACAGTTTTACTTTCTGCTGCTAATGATTGTTCTTCCAATATCATATTAGAAATCTGAGAAATATGAGTCGATACATTTTCTGGAACAGATGTGAGAGATCCAAGTGCTATTGTAGTAACAGTGTCCAATGCGGACACGCTGGAAGACATCAGATTACCTATAAAAAAATTAAAAGAGGGAGAGATACATAAATTTTAACATAAATAAACACATTTAAATACAGATAAAAAACCACTTCAAAGGCAAAGTTATATTTTTGTTGTGGAATTTGTAATAACAAATAAGTATAAAACAAATAGCTCAATACTTATACAAAGACTTTAAATATATTTTATATATGTCCTATAGTATTCTGTAAGCACTTGATATACAAGTATATCAGACTCATAACTACAACTCATAGTAAATAAAAAAAGAGTAGGGGATTGGGGATTTAGCTCAGTGGCAGAGCGCTTTCCTAGCATGCTCATGGCCCTTAGTTCAGTCCTCAGCCCTAAAAAAAAAAAAAAAAAAAGAATATTCTAAAATTAATCACCAACTAAAATAATATCCAATATTAGAGTAGTAAAAGTTTATAAAAGGGAAATGGACTAGAAATCAGTATGAAAATTTATACTGGTTGGCTATGACTACAATCTAAGTGATTTTTAAATTTTTCGACCTTGCAAATTTTGAGTGTATTTTCATAGTAAGTAAACTAACACTTGAGAGTTTTCTTTCTCAAAGAAGATAACAATGGAATGGTTAAAAATAATGATACACGTACATAAACTGACAAAAGCAAAACTTCAAGAATTACATTTCCAAGGGCTGGAGCGGTAACTCAGAGGTTTTGGCACTTGCCTGGCAAGCACGAGGACCCGGGTTCAAACCCTAGCACCACGTACACAACTAAGTGTTGGAGCAACTAAGGCCATGTGAAAAACTAAATAAAGTTGTTTCTCCCTTTCTCTGTCTCTCACACTGTCTCTCTCTCTTTAAAAAAAAAGAAAAAAAAATAATTACATTCCCAAAAGGAGGGAAAAAAGAGTGCAGAGAAAATAAAAAAGAGCTCAGTAAATTCAGTAATATTAATCCCAAGGGTGAAGGGACAAAGGGAACTGTTGTTACTTCTAATCTAACAAACATATATAGAAAACAGGAGGGAAAAAAATCCTTCTAAAAAGCTTGTTTTGTTTAATTTAAAGAGGATGAAAGCATTTATCTTCAGTCTAAACAAATAGCACGTGTCTTGGGGAGGGTACTAGTGACACTGTCACCTGGATGTTTTACTGTATTAAATTATTAGTTTTGAAATTAACCTAACAAGAAACACATAAAGTCTAGAATAATTAGAAACGCTGTAACTTACCAAACAAGGTCTTGTGAACTTCTAGCATGGCCTTTTGTTTTGTGCTGCTATCCTTAATTAATTCTTCCATATTATCAAATAGACTATTCAGGTTTCTGCCAAAAATATCCTGAGCTTCTGCATTGTGTTGGTCAATTGCCTTTTTACGATCCAGTTTGGAATGGAGACCAGATACATCTGTTGTTGATTCTTTAACTGTGTTAAGCAACTAAAATTTTTTAAAAATAAAAGTTGAGTAACAACAAATGTCATCATTATGTAAACTATAATGCACCAATTAAAAATGTGGAAAAAATAAATATTGATAAGATAGTAAGATAAAAAGCAATATTTGTGCTATATAAGGATTTCTCTTAATGAGAACTGGAAAATTTTAGACAAAGGAAATGCTAACCTTTATGCTAATTTACTCAGATATTCAGAAATGTTTATTTTCCTTCAATCATCTATGTAATAAAACTGACTTTGCAAATTTATTGCAGTAATCATGTCTCCTTACAATTTTTTTCCTATATGTTTTAACTATTTCCTCAAAGCACATCTAATAAAACAATGCAATACTTTAAACATCTTCTATCATTAGAAGGTACCTAATTTTTAATGACTGTTTAGTTTCAATTATCACCACAAAGAAAAAGGCATCACATCATATTATAAATGTTTATAAAATATAAAGTCATGTTTCATTTTCAAAACTCCAGAAGTCAGCATGTCCCATGAGAAAAATGTGGATAAAATAGTACAACTACATTCTCTAATTTCTGTAATACAAATATAAATCAAAACAAAGGACAAACCTTGCTGGCAGCATCATGAAGTTTCTCTTCAGTACTTTCCAAAGCTGATGAGATATATTCTTCTTTAACAAGTCGTAATTTAGTTTCTTGCAAATCTTTTTGAGTGGTCTCAAGCTCCTGTGTCTTATTTTGCAGGTCAGATTTACACTGGTCAAGTTCATTTTTATTATCCATAAATAACTCTGTAACCTAAACATAGCACATTAAGCATTTAAGAATTCACAAATGCTGGGGGTTAGCTGGGTGCTGTGGCGTACACCTGTAATCCCAGAAACTTTGGGAGGCTGAGACAGGAGGATTGCAAGCTCAAGACCAGCCTCAGGAACTTAGCAAGGCCGTAAGCAATTTAGTGAGATGCTATCTCAAAAATAAAAAGGGCTGGGAATATAGCTCAGTGGTAAAGCACCCCTGGGTTCAATCCCTAGTACCAAAAAATAAAGAACTTCTGGGGCTGGTGATGGAGCCCAATGGTAGAATAGTGGAATTGCTTAACACGTGAGGCTCTGAGTTTGATCCCTAACACCACATTAAAAAAAAAAAAAAAGAAAGAAAGAAAAGAAAAAGGAAAATAATTTATTCCCATGTAAAAATTGTAACAAGTTACCAGGCAGTTTAGCACATTTTATATGATGTCTGGTTTCTTCCTAAGCTTATTCAAAACTTTAAAGATTAAATAACAGATCTGTTGCAGTGGTGTTAGTTCTTCAGGTTCCTTCCAACACTGTCAACGGATCTGCATTACAAAGGTGTCAATGTAAGGATGGCATGGAAGGGTCAGGTCTCTCCCCTAACCTAGTTAATACTTTTATTTAACACCCAATCTCTCACAATATCTAGGTTCCTTCATCTGATAAGCATGTTAACAAAAACAACTCCTCAGCATTGATTTCACAGCTTTAACAATAAATTCTTACAGTTCAGTTAATCATCTGCTACATAATGATATTTCAGTCAACAATAGACTGTGTATATGACAGTCCCACAAGCTTATAAGGGAGCCAGGGACTAGCAGTATAGCGGAGTGGTAGACTCTTCCCTTAGCATGCACAGACCCTGGGTTCAATCCCCAGTAACCAATAACAGAGAGAAAAAAAAATTTTTTTTAAAGATTCTAATGGAGGGGCTGGAGCAGTGGCTCAGCGGTTTCATTGCTTGCCTGGCAAGCACGAGGACCTGGGTTCAAACCCCAGCACCACATACACAACTGAGTGTTGCAGCAACTAAGGCCATGTGAAAAACTAAATAAAGTTGTTTCTCTCTTTCTCTGTCTCTCTCACTGTCCCTCTCTCTTAAAAAAAAAAAAAAAGATTCTAATGGAGCGGAAAAATTTGATTCCCTAGTGAAGTCAGAGCTGTCACAATGTCATTACTCGTGTATTTGTGCTGATGCTGGTATAAACAAACTTACTATGCTGTCAGTCATATAAAAATATAACATATATAATCATGTTCAAACCATAATACCTGATAGTGATAATAAATGACTATGTTACTGATTTATGTATTTACTGTACCATGCTTTTTAACCGCCATACTCCTTCTACATAAAAGAAATAAAAGTTAATTGTAAAACAGCTATAGGTAGATGCTTTTGCACCTCACCTTAGGAGGCATTACAATCAAAGGAGATGACATTAAATGTGTGTTTACTGCCTCTGATGACCTTCCAGTGAAATAAGATGTGGACGTAGAAGAAAATGATACTGATGTTTCAGATCCAGCATAGGCCTAGGCTTTTTTTTTTTTTTTTTTTTTTTTTTTTTTTAGGGCTGAGGACTGAACTCAGGGTCTTGCACATGCTAGGCAAGCGCTCTGCCACTGAGCTAAATCCCCAACCCCAACAGTTGACTTTCTTTTTTTTTTTTTTAAGGCCTAGGCTAATGTGTATGTTTGTCTTGTTTTTTTTTTTTTTTTTTTTTTTTAAAGAGAGAGGGACAGTGAGAGAGACAGAGAAAGAGAGAAACAACTTTATTTAGTTTTTCACATGGCCTTCGTTGCTCCAACACTTAGTTGTGTACGTGGTGCTGGGGTTTGAACCCGGGTCTTAACCACTGAGCCACCACTCCAGTCCTGTTTGTCTTGTTTTTAACAAAAAGTTGAGCTTGGAGTGGTGGCACATGCCTATAATCTCAGAGACTCCAGAGGCTTAGGCAGGAGGATTAGTAGTTCAATGCCAGCCTCAGCAGCTAAAGTTAGCACCAGGCCTTAGGCAACTTAGCAAGACCCTGTCTTGAAACATTAAAAAAAAAAAAAAAAAATGGCTGGGGATGTGGCTCAGTGGTTAAGTGCCCTGGTTTAATCCCCAGTATAAAGTTTAAAAAAAAAAAAAAGTAAAATAATAAATAAATAAACATCACCTATAGTATACATCCTAAGTGTGTAGTAGGCTATGAAGGTTTGCGTATGTTTACACAACAACAAAATCACCTAAGAACACATTTCTCAGAACATATCCCAGACATTAAACAACTAATTAATTAATTAAACAACTAATTTTTTGTAATGTTGTATTAATTAATATTTGTGTCAAATTGGGAAGCTTTTCCCATTAACATTAATGACAGTAAAATTATGGTATAATTTACTTTCAGTATATAAGTCACAAAAAAAACTTTAAAAAAAGAAAAATATCAGGTCCTTCACATTCTAAAATTTTTTTGTAATATTTGCTCTTCACATAACATTAACTATTGTTTTGAATGCTTACCCTATTTAGTTCCTCCTCAACAGCACCAATTTTTTCAATTAGTTCTACAATCTGTTCTTCTTGAACAGTTAATTTTCCATTCATGGCTCTAAAATAAAGTTAATGAGTTTAACAGTTAATATTTTTTTCTAAATCCTACAAAAAAGTTAGAATATAACATAATTATGGTGATTACACAAATTCATGCTCACCACTTAGCACCACCATGATAATGACACCTAAATGTTGATAGAAATACAAATTGCAAAAAAAAGTGTTCTCAGTCTTTTGTTTTATAATGAAACATTTTTCTTTTGATTCCAATTTTGGAGAATCCCTACCTATAAGGGTAAAGCATGTGTCTGTACATCAAATTTGAGAATCCAGAAAGCTGACAGAGCACTGTAACTCACTTATAGATATGAGAGGGATACAACCTAAGTGTCTATAATTAGGGATATTAAACATAAAGATGCCTCCCCAGAATGTGGAAAGGTTTAAGACTTGAAGACTTAGTTAAAGACACTTGAAGGACTGAAGTAGCAGGCACAGCAGCATCAACTCCCAGCCCCTGCACGGGATGCCCCGCTCCCTAAAACAAATATCATTATCACACCACCACATAAACCCTCGTAAGATCAAAGGATCATCCTCTAGAGCAGAATTTCCTCAGCCGTAGCACACCACTGACATTTTGAACTAGTTAATTCCTTGTAGTGGAGCTATCCGGTGGTTTTAGAACGTTGAGCAGCATGCAGTAGACGCCAGAGGCACTCTGTGCTCCTGGCAATGGTAAGCACCAAAAATATATCTAGCTAGGCATGGTGGCACTTGCCTATAATCCCAGCAACTCAGGAGGCTAAGGTAGGAGGATGGCACGTTCCAGGCTAGCATCATAAATTACGTGAGGTCCTAAGCAATTTAGTGAGACTCTGTCTCAAGAAAATAAAAATAAATAAAAATTTAAAAAATGGAAAGAAAAGAAAAAGGTAGCTGGGAATGTAGGTCAGTGGTAAAGGGCCTCTAGGTTCAATCCCCAATACCAAAATAATATATTTTTGAATGTCCTCTAGGGGGCAACACTCCCCCTTCCTCAAAAGTCACTGGTCTATGGTAACTACAGGCATTCCTGCACCACTTTCACTAAACCTAACTGAGAGTGGGAATAAGGTTTAAGGTCTGGAGTAAAGGATTTAAAGTGAAAATTCACATATTGAATGATGGGATCCTCAGCCCTTATACAATCTTGAGTAACAACAGTCATCTGTTAGTGATCTCTAAACAGAAAACTGGGCCAGTTCTCAGGAAAGACTAAAAAGGCCTTGTCCAACCATGAAAAACATTTTAAGGAAGCCAAACAACACAAATTAGTTTCTTTTTCATTTTACAGTAAACCCACAGGTCCAAAGCCTAACCCACAAACCAAGCTCCTCATCCATTTTTACCACTAGCCAAAAATTACTAGACAGTTGAGGGAAATAAACACAAATGACAGATATGCAGCAAAAGGGAAAAAAAAGAAAAAAAACTTCAATAACATTAATTTTTTTCTGAAGTAAATAGAATGTTATTTTTAAAAAGACAGGGAATACAAAGAATATAGTTTTCAGAAACTAAAAAATTTGACAGCTTAAATAAAATTCAACAAAAACATTAGAATATAAAATAAAAAAAACTATAAAAAGAATGGAGTCAGTACAATGCTTTTCTTAAGAACAAAACTCACAGGTCCTCCAGACATACTTCAGTTGGTCTCTCTGATTTCTTGAGCATTAGCAAGTTTCAGAGATGAGTGCTTGGGTTGGGGGTTTAGCTCAGTGGTAGAGTACATGTGTGAGAACCTGAGTCCAATCCCCAACATTGATTACCCTCCACCAAAAAAAAAATAAATAAATACATAAATAAAAAATTACTGCCTATCTTTTGTTCCTTCATAATTGCTACTATTTTTTCATTCCACATTATGCTTATATAACCAAGATTAGTCTGTGAATACAAATTCCCTTTACTAGCTAGAGATATTGATTAAAACTAAAGCTAGAGTTGGTGTAAGAGGAGTTAATTCTAAAAGTCTTTAGATCAAATATATTAATTAGTTCTTTGCCAGAAATGGATCCTTTATGCAAAATGAGGTATTTGAAATGCTTTTCTTATACTGAATGTCAAGTGGTAATGCAGTATTGCTATCAGTATGGATGAGATGGTTTTGATCTAGTTCTAAAATATCTATTAAGCTTTGTCTAAGTAAAGCATTACCTTGTGAGATTTTGTTTTGTTTTTTGAACCCAGAGGTGCTTTAGTACTGAGCTACATTCCCAGACCTTTTCATTTTTTTATTTTCAGGCAGGATGTCAGTAAGTTGCCCAAGCTGGTCTCAAACTCGTGCGTGATCCTCCTTGGCTTCTCGAGTCGTTTAGATTACAGGAATACACTAGCACACATGGCAAGCATTACCTTGGTTTTCTTTTTTTGTTTTGTTTTTAGAGAGAAAGAGGGAAAATTCTTATTTATTTTTTTACATCTGGTTTTTGTTTTTCCAACCTTAGTTGTGTATGTGGCGCTAGGGTTTAAACCTGAGTCCTAGCACACACCAGGCAAGTGCTCTACCTACCACTGAGCCATCTCTCCAGTCCTATTACCTTGTTTTAAAGGTTGGCTGTAGTTCTGTAATTCTTGAATTTACAGCATAATAATTCTAAACTTTTTTTTGGAAAAAATTCTGAGATTATGCCTCATATCTATTAAAGAGCAAACATTGTCTTTTCAATCCTGGGGACAATAGCAACAAAAAAAAAGTTATATGTTTAGCTAAGAACTATTAAAAAGAGGAAAACAAATAAGGTATAACATCTCTAACGATTAAGGCCCAGACTGAGTCCTGTCTTAGCTATTTTTATTTCTAGAGCACCAACAAAACCCTCTTCAGGCGGCTGGAGCCAGTGGCTCAGCAGTTATGGCACTTGCCTGGCATGTGCCAGGACCCAGATTTGAACCCTAGCACCAAATACACAACTAAGTGTCAGCGAAGCAAAGGCCAGATGAAAAAATGAATAAAATTGATTCTTTCTTTTACTTCAAAAACAAAAACAAAACCTCAAAAACCCTCCTTCAGTCAGGGTAAACTGTTATTTAACCTACAAGTTTATCTTGGTCTAATTCTAGGGCATCTTAAGTACTTGTGAATGAACTTCAAGTATTTTTATAAAGCCCCGTATAAAATTGTTTTTTAAAAAAAACAGAACAAAACATCAAAGAGATGGATAACAGAAGGTAAGTCCATAAAATCCAGTATTTGACTACTAATGGCAAATCAACAAGCAAATCATTTGTAGTAAACATTTATTGGTTGCCTACTAAAGCACCCATTTCCCCCAAACAGATTTCCTCTGGAAAATGCCCACCCCCTGACTGCAGCAGCCAAGTTGTTTGGGTGAACCTAATCCCATTCCCAGATTCAAATATGAAATGTGACTGGCTCAAGACAAGCAGGCAGGTAAATCTCAATTCCCTTACCAGCTACTGGGCCACATATGGATATAACTCAAGGTTAAATTTATACGTGATGCTTCCTGGCCAGTTTTGGGACAGATGAGGACAGGCAACTTCTCATTTGCATTCGACATGAATGAAAGCCAGCCCTATGAGAAATCCACCAATCAGGAAAGTAACGAGAAGAGACAGAAACTGAATCCTTGAGCCAACAGATCAAATAAGTTCACTCATTTTTCATACTTATGAGCTGATTAAATTCCCTTGCTATTTTAAGACAGTTTAAGTTGGGTTTTCTAACCACCAAGCAAATTCTGATAACAAACTTAAAACATAAAAAGTGTTTACTGAATAAAAATCAAGGTATAAAATGTACAAAAGTGGTTGATGTGGAACATCTGTAAAATGAAACAAGTAAAAAAAAACAATAAAAAAGGAAAAAAACACTGAAATTTTACTACGAAGAAGTACATATGAAAACCAGAGTAACAGGAAAAATAAATAAATAAAAACATCAAGTTTAAGAATTAAGGCAATCGAGTTTTATTCAGCCATAAAGAATGAAATTTTCAGGAAAATGGGTGGAACTTGAGAACATACGGTAAGCTAAATAAACCAAATGCAGAAAGTCAAAAGTCAGGAATCATCTCTTCTCTCATATGTAGAAGACAGAGGGGTCTCATGAAAACAAAAGGGAGACCAGAAAAGTAGAAGAGCAGGGCAAGGAAGAAGTGAAGGGAGAGAAAAGGTACTGAAGATTGAGCTTGACCAAACTTATATTGTTCTGTTGTGTACATATATGAATAAAAACAATGAATCCCACTATTATGTATAATTACAATGTACCAATATGGAAAAAAACAACCCCCCCAAAGTAAAATAATAAGGCAAAGAATTAAGTACAAGGACTGGGGATGTAGCTTAGGAGTAGAATGCTTGCCTTGCACAAGAAACTGGTTTTCATTCACAGGGACCACTTAACCTGAGCTCATTTTTCTCATTGAGTATCATACATGTATAAAATGAGAGAATTATACACACACATCCCACCAATGTCAATTTCCTAGTTTTGTTATTATATTATGTTATGTAGGAGATAATAATTGGGGGAAACTGGAACAACATTTAGGGCTCTCTGTACTCTTCTTGCACCTTCATGTAAATCAATAATTACTTAAAAAGTCAGCTAGGCACAATGGTACACAACTGTAATCCTAGCTATTTGGGAAGCTGAGGCAAGAAGGATCACAAGATTGAGGACAACCTTAAAAACTTAGCAAGACCATGTCTCAAAATACAAAAAAAGAGCTGGGTATGGCAAAAAGGAAAGGAAAAAGAAAAAGAAATAAAAAGACAGATAAAAGATTTTCTAAAAAATATTTGATAACTACTTCTTAAAGATGAAACCAAAGAACGCATTTATAAGCGTTACACATACTTATTGCTATAGGCATTAGATAAACTTATTGATATGTAAGTAAATTTTTACTTCAGGCAGGCTATTATCAGAAAATGTTTATTCTTGGAAATTAACTCTATAGTCCAAAGTTTACCTAAAATTTTCTTCAGAAATGTACACTCCATTTTTCTCACGGGCTGCAGCAAGATCTCGTTTCAGACGCTCTATCTCTTCTGTATATTCCTAAACAAGAGCAAAGTTGTAGATGACAATTAAGAATTTTTTTCCATTCAGTTTGGAAAAGTTAAAGTTTTATGTCTTTTTAAAACATAAAAAATATGATAAGAACATTTAAAATTACTAATTTGTTTAGAAATGTGATTCATTACTTAAAAAGAATTAAGGACAAAAACCATATGATCATCTCAATTGATGCAGAAAAGACCTTCGAAAAAATCCAGCATTCATTTATGCTCAAAACTCTGAAGAAAGGGATCAAAAGAACACATCTTTTTTTTTTTTTATTAGAAGTATATAGAGGGGGCGCTGGAGCGGTGGCTCAGTGGTTTCGGCGCTTGCCTGGCAAGCACGAGGACCCGGGTTCAAACCCCAGCACCACGTACACAACTGAGTGTTGGAG